>CAUYPK010109503.1:0-17183 GCA_963574355.1 Loris lydekkerianus
GCATAGGGGACAGGGTTCTAGACCCAGAGGAGCAGATCCCATGGTTGCCTCTGAGCCTCCCACTGCAGGTTCTGCATAGGGGACAGGGTTCTAGACCCAGAGGAGCAGATCCCATGGTTGCTTCTGAGCCTCCCACTGCGGGTTCTGCATAGGGGACAGGGTTCTAGACCCAGAGGAGCAGAATCCCATGGTTGATTCTGAGCCTCCCACTGCAGGTTCTTCTGGGGGGACAGGGTTCTAGACCCAGAGGAGCAGATCCCCTGGTTGCTGCTGAGCCTCCCCCTGCAGGTTCTGCATTGGGGACCGGGTTCTAGACCCAGAGGAGCAGATCCCATGGTTGCTTCTGAGCCTCCCACTGCAGGTTCTGCATAGGGGACAGGGTTCTAGACCCAGAGGAGCAGAATCAATATACTGTCACAGGTGCAGCCTGACAGCACCTTGGAAGGGCAGCTCTGGTGATTGGGATCCAGAAAGAACCCTCAAAGGCCTGCCGAGCCCTGGTTGACCTCTTGCCAGATGCTTACCGAAGGCCCTTGTATTGGCCGTGTTTGTTTTTGCTCCCTGTCTATTTAAAGCAATTTGACAGAGAAATACCTAAACTGTTTTTCTATTATCTGATAATAGAGTATGGTTTACAGTAATTTGGGGGAAGGAAAATAAAAATAATTTGATCTGCTGAAATATCATATAACCTCACAGGTAGACGAAGTATTGGTTACTGTTTCACCTACATGGCAAAGATATGCTGGCCGGGGACTGGTTACTTCTCCTTGGTGGCCTTGTGACGAGGACAGGACACTTGTCCTTTCCCCAGAAAGTTTGCTGAAATATCAATTTATGATGAAGACAGAGTAATAAGAGAAAGAGGTTTAATGCTGCATGAACAGGGAGAATCAGGCAGTGATTACTTCAGTATCACAATGGGATCCAGGCATTTTAACATCTGTCTTTTAGAGAGGAGGGTGTGGAGATGAGTACAGGTACTTCTTTTTTTTTTTTTTTTTTTTGAGCCAGTATCTCAAACTGTCACACTGCATAACGTGCCATGGTGTCACAGCTCGCAGCAACCTTAAACTCTTGGGCTGAAGTGATTCTCTTGCCTCAGCCTCCCAAGTAGCTGGGACTACAGGTGCCCTCCACAATGCCCGGCTATATTTTTGTTACAGTTGTCATTGTTGCTTTAGCTGCCCAGGCCAGGTTTGAACCCGCCAGCCCTGGTGTATGTGGCTGGAGCCCTACCCACTGAGCTATGTGTGCTGCCCAGAGCACAAGTAATGGTGTTTGGGGGCAGTAAAATGCTGTTAGGGAGATACCTGATAGAACGCATGAATGGGGGCAATACATCCACTTGTCAGTGAATGGGAGAGACTGGTGTCGTGTTTAAGGTGATCTGGGCCAGGTCTGGCTGCATTCTTGATTTTCTTTCCTGAAAAATACTGAGATGACAGGAAGGACAGGGAAATCCCTTGCTCTTTACTCGGCTCAACCAGGTTTATGCAGATAATGAGAATGCCCCTTCCAAGGCTTGTTTTCGCAAAGGGTCTTTAATTCCAAGTATTCTTTATACTAAGGAGTCATATTTTGGGGTGAAATTTTCTGAGCTCCCTCAGCCGTAAGCTGTTGAGCCCAGGATGGCTTCAGTGCGGGGCACAGCAGGCTGTACCCCAGCTCCAGCTGAGTTTGCCAGCAGTCTGCTTTCTCCAGCCTTCCCTCCCTTCCCCTCGCAGAGTCTTCTCTCACCTAGCTCAGCCGGGGAGGTGGTTTCAAAAACATATCCATAGATTCTGTGATACTCTTCCTTCTGAAAGGCGGAGGGCATTTCCCTCCCCTGAGGGCAAGATGGACTTGCTTCCATCAGAACAAGAAGGTAATGAGGGTGCCCGGCCTGGGAGCCAGGTCATAAAACCTACAGCAGCTGCCTGCCATTTTCTTTCTCTCCCAATCTCTCCCTCGAACCGTCTCTCCATCTCTTCCTCTACATCTCTGTCACCTCTTGCTTTTCATCTCTTTCTATGTCTCTCTCTTTTTCTCTCCAACTCTTTTTCTTCATCTCTCTCTCTATTCTGTCTCTCTCTCATCTCTCTCTCCATATTTCTCTTTCTCTTTCCATTTCTCTTGCTGTCTCTTCCTCCCTCTCTGTGTCCCTGTATCCTCTCTCTTTCCCATCCTCTCTCCTCTGGGTTTGTGAAAGCCAGCTGTCCTATAGAGAGGCTCACACGTCGAGTACCTGAGGCCTCCATCCTCCAGGCATGCCAAGGAGCTCTTTAAACGTGCAGTCAGGTCTTCCAGGATCACAGCCCTGGATGACAGCTGGGCTGCAAGCTGACATAGTGCACCCTGCTACGCCACTTCCTGACTCCCAACCCACCTACAGATGTCGTGTGTGATTTTAGATGCTAGTCCTCGGGGTAACTGAATATGTGGCTGTGGATAACCAACACACCCTGGACTTGTCTTTTGATACAATTTGGCATATACTATGCCAGCAGTTGGCAGAAAAGCTCTTGTCGGTAATGGCTATGGGTAAATTATGTACATGCAGACTTGTCTTCCAGCACACCCGCACTGAGCCTTTGCTAATACTTGAAGCTTATACTAATGCAATTCCCATAAACAATTATAAGTTGCACCATATTGCTCCTGAGAAGCAATAGGTAACATAATTCTCTGTTCACATATATCAGGGATAGGCCAGAGAGGACTCATTAAACATATTGATCCCAGATCTGCAAAATCAGGTTTGGGGATTATGATTACCAGGTCCTCAGTCCTTTCTTACCTTCATACTTTCCGATCCCAGACACTACTAATACTGCCAAGTACAAAGTAAACCAATAAAAATGTCAAATATTTGAAATCTTCATCAGTCAATGAGTATTTATTGAGTGACTACTGTGTGTCCAGAATTTTGCCAGAAGCAACAAATTACAACATTGCCTTGTGTGTCATAGATCATTTTGCAGTAGCTATTGATTCTTTTTTATTTATCCTTATGTATTTCATTTTTACAGGTATTCTTACAGTGATAATATTTAAATAAAAGCTGTTTAGAAAGCACCATCTGAAGGCTGTGCCTCTGCATTATGAGTTAGTGTTTGGGAGTGTTGAAAGGCACCTGGATGAGGGAGTTTGGATGAGGCCGTCAGGCAGAACCAGCTTTCTGGACAGTCCCATAAGTTCTCAGGGGCACAGGCCTACATATAGTTTAATGCTCTACTGTTGCTGATGTTGACATTATTAGTGATTTTTTTTTTTTTTTTTTTTTTAGAGACAGAGTTTCATTTTATTGCCCACCGCAGAGTGCTGTGGCATGACAGATCACAGCAACCTTCAACTCCTGGGCTTAGGCTATTCTCTTGCCTCAGCTGCCAGAGTAGCTGGGACTACTGGTGCCTATCACAACACCCAGCTATTTTTTTGGTGGCAGTTTGGCAAGGGCCGGGTTTGAACCCACCACCCTCCGTATATGGGGCCAGTGCCTTATTCACTAGGCCACAGGTGCCACCCTTCTTGATGATTTTTTTAATAAGAGGCCCATATTTTCACTCACACTGCCCCTACCACCATGGGTAAAGTCTTTGTGTCCCCTGAAATCCATGCCTTGAATTCCTACACCCCCCAAATGTTGTGTTAGGAAGTGTGGCCATCGGGAGGTGATTAGGTCGTGGGAATGAGACCTCACCCTGGGATTAGAGCCCTCAGAAAGGGGATAGGGGAGCTACCTGGTCCCTTTTCCCATGAAAGGACACAGTGAGAAGGCACCTGTACCAGAAAGAGAACCTGTGAGGGCCTTGACAGTGACTGCCAACTTCCCAGCCTCCAGAACTGTGAGGCAGTTTATGGAGTTTTGTTATAGCTGTGGGAGTGGACTAAGCCTTAGAAACCACGGGGCTTGGCGTGTCCTCACTTGAGTCTGATGCAAGACCTTTTCTCCCCTTTTGGTGAACAGTCAGTAGAGAAGAGGCCGTTGTCCTGGGTTTGTCCCCATAGGAAGGCTTGGGAGAGGAGCGTGTCCAAGAGATTTGTAAAGTGAGGGTTTCCAGGGGAAACAAAGGAGAGAGTCAGGGGACAATGCGGGAAAGAGAACAAAGAGCAGTAGGCTGTGATTTCAGGCACTGTCCCCAGCAGGTGGGTGGCCTCCAGCTGGCCCAGAGGGGACCTGCAGGCTGGAAGTCTGCTGAGCGAGTAGACCTGAGATGAGGTAGTTACGGCTCTGAGGTCCCCTGTGCGTGGAGGCCGGCACCGGGAACTTCCAGCTCTCTGCACACACAGTCAAGGATGCTCTGTGACACAGTTTGCTTTGACCCCTCTAAATCTCATGTTGACATTGGATTCACAGTGTTGGGTGGGGCTTCATGGCAGATGTTTGGGTCGAGGAGGATTTCTCACCTTCCTCGGGGGCAGGTGAGTGAGTTCTCACAGGATTAGTTCCTGCAGCAGAATCAGTGTGTGCTATTCCTGAGAGCCCCTGACTAAGGCTTCGGGTGTGACGTCCTCTCAGAGCTCTGAGGAATGACAGAGGAGCTCTGATGTGTGAGTTGACCTGCTGTTTTCAAAAAGGGAAAGGAAGACATCAGTGGCACAGACACCTGTGTCTTCATGAAGCATTTACTCTGAGCCGAACACCAGCATCAGGTCACAAGGGCAATGCCCTGGGTCCTTGCTCTCAGAGACCAGTGGTGATGAGGGTGTGGGACTGATAAACACTCACATAGTAAGGGCTTGGGGGGGACACACAGGGCCCATTCTGATCAGGAAGAGAAGCACGTGGGTCTCTAGTGCTCTTTGATGGAGGGGGACTGACTTTCTAAGAATGAATAAAATGCAGAGAGGAGGAGCATTCTAGGCACCACATTGTTAGCCAAAATCTAAAGACTTTCTGCCATTTTTCTAACAACTTTGCAGAGTAAGGAGCTGAGAGAAAACGCTGAGTAAGAGAGCCTGGCATTACAGTATGGTGGGGGACACCAGCAAAGTGTGAGTTTTAGGGACGGAGATGTTTTCTGGGAACGCCTCACACTGGGGTGTGAAAGGACAAAACACGTTCGGTACTGGCAAATAGTTTGACGCAGCCATGAAGCTGGACAGTAGGACCATGACGGGGACATTGCCCATCAGGACAAGGGATGTTATGACGTGGTCTCAGTGGTGATCAAAGCTCCTGAAGACTTTAAACCCAAGGCGGACAGAGTCACGTTTATATCGCAGAAGTATTGCTGCTGCCCTATTGATCTATTCTGGGAACACTCTTAACTGCTCCAGACTTGTCTGTAACATGGAGTTGCCCAGTTGGTCATTCTGGCCCCTGCAGGCCTGCTGTTAAAAAGTCTCAGTTATCTAAGCTGAGGAAGCTTAGCCAGAAGAGTCTGTATAGAGTAGTTGTTCTGAATCTGGGGAGACAGACCTCTCTCTTGGTGGACATTTGGCAATGGATGGAGATGTTTCTGATTGTTACAATCTGGAGATTGCCACTGGGATTTACTGGGCAGGGCCCAGAGATACTGCTAAACATTCCACAGAGAACAGATGGCCACAAAACCCACTCATAATTGATAAAATGAGAAGTAAGATGTTCTAGGCCAGGTGTGGTGGCTCACGGCTGTAATCCTGAGCAAGAGCAAGATCCCATCTCTACTAAAAATACAAAAACTAGCTAGGTGTTGTGGCAGGCACCTGTAGTTACAGCTACTCATGAGACTGAGGCCAAAGGCTCCCTTGAACCCAGGAGTTTGAGGGTGCTGTGAGCTATGACAGAGTGAGACTCCATCTCAAAAAAAAATAACAATGAAATAAAATAAAATAAAATAAAATAAAATAAAATAAAATAAAATAAAATAATAAAATAAAATAAAATAAAATAAAATAAAATAAAATAAAAATAAAAAGAGAGAGAGATTTTCTGAAACCTAGACGCTGTTTGGTGACTGGGACAGAGTGAGGAGAGTTTGGAAATAATCATTGGGGGAATTCTTTGGGCTCTGTCTGATGGCAGAAAACTGAGGTGGGCTTTAAGTATTTTATAACTAAAAGCATAGTTATAAAATATGGGAGATTACTGAGACTCTGTCATTGTCATTCTCACTTGTGTAGATGAGGGACTGGAGTCAGCTTGAGCAGGGAGGTGCTGGGCAGGGGAGGGTGGCAGCCCTGTGAGTGTCACCTATTGTATGATGACCATTGTTTTAGGATAATCATTTATAGTCTCTTACCCCATCCATTTACAAGATGTAATAATTATTATATTTTTCAAAATCAAAATTAACCAGACAACATTGACTACATCTGTACATAAGCTATAGGATTAAAGATATAATGCTAACATAGAATTTCAGACCTGCAACACACATCTCTAAGTACTACTCTGAAGAGGGAAAATAAGAGCTGCTGTAGATGTGTAAAGCGTGCATTGAGTGGAGTGCTTTGTGGAGACGAGGAGGTTTTATGGATGAAGGAGATGTGGAGTTGAGATCTGAAGCATGTTGAGGATTTCAAAGGGCGGAGACAAGGAGGAAGATAAAACTTAGATGAAGAAAACACCATAATCAAAGGAACAAGGACGAATTGGGGACTTAATGCAGCCCAAGTCACCCCAGTTATCTGGGTGATAAGCCTGCAAGAATCCAGGGGCCAGGACAGATGTCCCAGGGAACTTGTTGTTTCCTAAGGATATATATTTTTTTCTTTATTGTTTAGGATTCATTGAGGGTACAAAGAATTAGGTTACACTGATTGCATTTGTTGGATAAAGTTCCTCTTATAAGTGTGTCCCACCCCCAAGGAGTGTGTCATACACCGTGACCCCCAACCCCCTCCCGCCTCCCCTCTCCTATTCCCTCATTACCCTGCCCCCCATCTTGTATTAGCTCATCCACTGCTGCCTTCACGTTAGGATTGAGTACATTGGATTCGTGCTTCTCCATTCTTGTGATGCTTTACTAAGAAGAATGCCTTCCACCTTCATCCAGGTTAATACAAAAGATGTAAAGTCCACATCCTTTTTAGTAACACAGCTTGTTAATCCATTCCTGGCTTGGTGGACATTTAGGTTATTTCCACATTTTGGCGATTGTAAATTGAGCTGCAGTAAACAGCAACAACAGCAAAAATAAACAAATGAGATGTAATTAAACTGAAAAATTTCTGTACGGCTAAGGAAACAACAATCAAAGCGAACAACCTTCAGAATGGGAAAAGATATTTGCATATTATGAATCCAACAAAAGCTTGATAACTAAGGTTTATAGAGAACTCAAATTAATCAACAAAAAAAGAACCAACTATCCCATATATCACTGGGCAAGAGAGATGAATAGAACCTTCTCTAACGAAGACAGAATAATGACTAACAAACATATGAAAAAAATGCTCATTGTCCCTAATCATCAGAGAAATGCAAATCAAATCTACCCTGAGGTATCACCTCACCCCAGTGAGAATGGCCCACATCACAAAGTCTCAAAGTGACAGATGCTGGCATGGATGTGGAGAGAAGGGAACATATTTACACTGCTGGTGGGACTGCAAACTAATACAACCTTTTTGGAAGAAGTATGGAGAGCCCTCAAAGAACTCAAATTAGACCTCATTTGATCCTGTTTCCTAAGTTTTAAAAATCACCCCTGCCTCATTTCACAATGACTGTGTTAATGCCTTCACTGTGGCAATCTATAGCGCTGTCTGTCCTTCTGATATGCGAAACGCAGGAGTTTCATTAGCTCACTGGACCTTGCCAGTAAAGAATCAAATTTAGCCACTGGTTTCCATCTTTTTCCAGGGGCAGCAGGAAGGGAGTTACAAACTCAGAATGCAGGGGGATTCACAGGCTGAATCATACTCTTCCCTGGCACCCATGATTGTCACATCGAGAGGTATTGCCAAAAGTCCACAAGACAATCAATATGCACCATTTGATTTTTTTTCCCTGAAATGGCTTGCAAGCCCTTAGCTGTGTTATCTGACAGGCAGGTTATAGGAACCCTGGGGAGACTGTCTTCTCTCTTCAATCCTCAAATTTAAAATCAAACAGATTTGTGGAGGGTTCTGTAAAAATATTCATACCTGACACCCTAGATTTATTTTAAAACCATCCGAGAATGATTTGCTTTCTAAATTGTCCAGTTCTTTCCTTGACCTGAGTAATTTTCTGGGGTTTTCTTCTTCTTCTTTTTTTGTTTTTTTCATGGCTTTGGTTTTCTGATTTTTTTTCCTACTAAACTTGCTTAAGATCAAGTGTTTTAAAAGATTAACCAAAATGGGATGTAATATTTTTCATAAATACTCAACTATTGTTTTATATTTGAATAATTATCAAAAATATTTCAAAGTTAAAAAACTTAAAATATTTAAGATAATCTACTCTAAGCCAAAGTAATGCAAATTCAAGAGATGTATCACAATTAGATGTTGTCATATTTATTGTTAAATAAACACAATCATGTTATTTTCTGGTTATGGCATTATATAACCAACCAAGGAGAATATTTAGCAGAGGAAAAAGTATCAAGAAATAATATTTGGTGTAAAAATAAACCAGGGGGACTGAAGATGTTTCATAACTTCAAACTGAGTCTCTCGTTACATGAGATCTGCTTCTATAAATAATATTATTTTCAGAGTGTTTTAGAATTTAAAAGGCTATTCATACCATTTTTCATGAGATTCTTTCACTATTTCTTAGTTATCCTTATCAGACTCATTTTTCTGATGGAGAAACTGGGGAGTATAGAAGCTAACTAACATATATCATTAAATCACATTTTCCCTCATGTTAATATCTGTGAGGTAAGCGTTCACTCTGTGGCCAGTGTGTTAGAAGTCACACCCCCGTGTACCAGCAGTGCTACCCTCCATGTCACCTGTGCACACATATCTTAGAATTGATCAGTGGCACCTCTGAGTCAATGAAACAAGTTAAATTTAAATTCAACTCGGCTTTAAACTGTATACTCTCTCCATGGGTGCTCTGGCCTCACATAGATCAGCTGAAAAAAAAAAATCCAACAAAAAATATTTTGAACACTGGATTTTTGAGTTATAATTATAATACACACATTAAAAAGGCACTGAGCTTGTGATTTTACAATGTAAAACAATGATGTATTCTAAAATATTTCCATTATCTGTCTGTATAGCGTTCATGTAATGACTATTATAATGAGTCAACTATTACATAATAGCTGCTATATAGTAATAATTACAAAGCCATTATATAATAACTATTATAGATACCATAAGTAATTATTTCAAACATGACAGAGTTTTTCACAGGGGGAAATAATGATGACTAAAACTATCTTTATATGTACACTATCCAGTAAATTTAATTTCTCTTAACATTTTCTGAAAACAAATCTTCTACTACATTTAGATTTCCATACATGTATTCAATCATTTGTTGGTTACGAGTTTGGGGAATACCTTCTGTGTCCCCAGTGTGAAGCTCGGCATTGAGAACATAACAGTGCACCAGAGCACAGTGAATCTTCTCCTCCTAAGGTGGAGCCCCGTCCATCCTTCCTCTCCTCATGACGTGGAGGACTGTCCATGCCTCCTCTCTTCATAAGGTGGAGGCCCATCCATCCCTCCTCTCCTCAGGAAGTGGAGGACTGTCCATCCCTCCTCTGCTCATAATAAGGTGGAGGCCCGTCCATCCCTCCTCACCTCATGAGGTGGAGGCTTGTCCATCCCTCTTCTCCTCATGAGGTGGAAGACTGTCAATCCCTCCTCTCTTCATAAGGTTGAGGCCAATTCATCCCTCCTCTCCTCAGGAAGTGGAGGACTCTCCATCCCTCCTCTCCTCAGAATAAGGTGGAGGCCCATCCATCCCTCCTCTCCTCAGGAAGTGGAGGACTGTCCATTCCTCCTCTCCTCAGAATAAGGAGGAGGCAAATCCATCCCTCCTCTCCTTATAAGGTGGAGCCTTTTCCATCCCTCCTCTCTCATAATAAGGTGGAGGCCCATCCATCCCTCTTCTCCTCATGAGGTGGAGGCCCATCCATCTTTCCTCTCCTCATGGGGTGGAGGACTGTCCATTCCTCCTCTCTTCATGGTGTGGAGAACTGTCCATCCCTCCTCTCCTCATAAGGTGGAGCCCTGTCCATCCCTCCTCTCCTCATCATAAGGTGGAGCCCTGTCCAGCCCTCCTCTCCTCATAATAAGATGGAGTCCCATCCATCCCTCCTCTCCTCATAAGGTAGAGGCCTGTCCATCCCTCCCCTGCTCATAATAAGGTGGAGGACTGTCCATCTCTCCTCTCCTCATAATAAGGTGGAGGCCCATTCATGCCTCCTCTCCTCATGAGGTGGAGGACTGTCCATCCCTCCTCTCCTCATAAGGTGGAGGTCTGTCCATCCCTCCTCTCCTCATAAGGGGGAGGCGAGTTCATCTCTCCTCTCCTCATGAGGTGGAGGACTGTCCATCCCTCCTCTCCTCATAGGGTAGAGGCCCGACCATCCCTCCTCTCCTCATGAGGTGGAGACCTGTCCATCCTTCCTCTCCTCATAATAAGGTGGAGGCCCGTCCATCCCTCCTCACCTCATGAGGTGGAGACCTGTCCATCCCTCCTCTCCTCATAAGGTGGAGCCTTGTCCATCCCTCCTCTCTCATAATAAGGTGGAGGCCCATCCATCCCTCCTCTCTCATAATAAGGTAGAGGCCCATCCATCCCTCTTCTCCTCATAATAATGTGGAGACCCATCCATCCCTCCTCTCCTCATAAGGTGGAGGCCCATCCATGCCTCCTCTCCTCATGAGGTGGAGGACTGTCCATCCCTCCTCTCCTTATAAGGTGGAGGCCCATCCATCCCTCCTCTCCTCATAAGGGGGTGGCCCTTTCATCTCTCCTCTCCTCATGAGGTGGAGGACTGTCCATCCCTCCTCTCCTCATGAGGTGGAGGATGTCCATGCCTCCTCTCTTCATAAGGTGGAGGCTCATCCATCCCTCCTCTCCTCAGGAAGTGGAGGACTGTCCATCCCTCCTCTGCTCATAATAAGGTGGAGGCCCATCCATCCCTCCTCACCTCATGAGGTGGAGGCCTATCCATCCCTCCTCTCCTCATAAGGTGGAGCCTTGTCCATCCCTCCTCTCTCATAATAAGGTGGAGGCCCATCCATCCCTCCTCTCCTCACGAGGTAGAGGTCCATTCATCCTTCCTCTCCTCATGGGGTGGAGGACTATCCATCCCTCCTCTCCTCATGAGGTGGAGCCCTGTCCATCCCTTCTCTCTCATAATAAGGTGGAGGCCCATCCATCCCTCCTTTCCTCATGAGGTGGAGGCCCATTCATCCTTCCTCTCCTCATGGGGTAGAGGAATGTCCATCCCTCCCCTGCTCATAATAAGGTGGAGGCCCATCCATCCCTCCTCACCTCATGAGGTGGAGGCCTATCCATCCCTACTCTCCTCATAAGGTGGAGCCTTGTCCATCCCTCCTCTCTCATAATAAGGTGGAGGCCCATCCATCCCTCCTCTCCTCACGAGGTAGAGGTCCATTCATCCTTCCTCTCCTCATGGGGTGGAGGACTGTCCATCCCTCCTCTCCTCATAAGGTGGAGGACTGTCCATTCCTCCTCTCCTCATAAGGTGGAGCCCCATCCATCCCTCCTCTCCTCATGAGGTAGAGCTCTGTCCATCCCTCCTCTCTCATAATAAGGTGGAGGCCCATCCATCCCACCTCTCCTCATGAGGTGGAGGCCCATTCATCCTTCCTCTCCTTATGGGGTGGAGGACTGTCCATCCCTCCTCTCCTTATGGGGTGAAGGCCTGTCCATCCCTCCTCTCCTCATGAAGTGGAGCCCCATCCATCCCTCCTCTCCTCATGAGGTGGAGGACTGTCCATGCCTCCTCTCTTCATAAGGTGGACCTCCTCTCTTCATAAGGTGGAGGCCCAACCAGCCCTCCTCTCCTCATAAGGTAGAGTCCCAGCATCCCTCCTCTCCTCATTAGGTGAAGGCCCGTCCGTCCCTCCTCTCCTTATATACTGGAGGACAGTCCATTTCTCCTCACCGCATGAAGTGGAGGCCTGTCTATCCTCACACTTTCATAGCAAGAGGTCACATCTTGCTCATATCCCTAAAGTGTATCTTTATTCTCATTGGTAAACTGGGCCACTGTGATTGGTGGCTCATCAGTCATGCCTGGGGCTTCTGACTTCATGGACCTGGGAGGAAACCTCTCTTCCTGGGCTCAGAGTCCTTTGCTATTCCACACAGCCCAACCAGATTTTCTCCCTGCTGACAGATCTGTAGGGCAAGGATAGAGTGAGTTGGAAGGTTTGGACCTTAAGGTAGGGTAGTCCTGTATCACTTGAGGACAGGTATGGCATTAGAGAGAGTCCAGGACAGGTGTGGCATTAGAGAGAGTATAGGCTTTACAGTCACTGGGAACCACATTTGAGTCCAGGTTCCAGGGCTTCATGGCCATCAGTTAAATACTTATCCTCCACGAGCCCCTGTCCTGCTCTCCTGAGACACAGCAATGGGTACCTGAGCATAGCAGGTGGTGCTAAGGATCACAGATCACACACCTGCTGCTCAAGTCACCTTCTGTTCACAGGGGTGAGAGTGGAAGGCTTCTGGGCCTCATCTAACCATCTCAGCCTTGGGGATGGAAATTGTGCCAATGGATGGAAGAGAAAAGAACCCAGCACTATAGAGTGACTTGGTGACCCAATTCCAAACTTACTAATGTCATCATCACCCTGGCCAGCCTAGCAGGAAACTCGACCTCCTGCTCCTGGGCGGCCCCACTGGCAGGAGGGCCTGCTCCCTGTCCATCCTCCCCCTGGCCTGGTCCGGCTTCCTCCTCCTCTGCTTCCACAGTACCAGTTCCCAACAATTATCTCCATATTTTTAAATTTAGTAAAATTCAATAAAAATATTCCTAAGAGCATATTTTGATTAGGGCATACTGCTAGTTGTTATGAGGCATTATGGTAAAAACTGTGCACATCCTAATTCATTATTCCCGTTTTGTTGTTTAGTAGATAAAGGCTCAGAAAATTACATTGATTTTCCCAGGGTATTGGAGAAAAAGAATTGTTGAACTAGAATTCAAACAAAAACTTGTGGCTCCCTAATTCTCTTAAAATTCTATTACTTTATATATTAACAAAAAGCTAGTTTTTATATAAGTTATGAAAAGAGATACATACACTGATGGCCCATAAGAAGGGAGATAATTCGGCTTCTTTCAGGAAACTAGAAAAAATACCTTCTCCTCCACTCAGACAGACACTGCCTCTGCTTCCTGAGAACACAGCATGGCACTGGGAATGTTTCTCCTCCTGATCTCACAAACGAAGTCTGACATCCGCAGAGTGATCAGAGCGTTGTTTGCAAAACACAGAAGAAAAGGTACAGAAATTTTATTCATTAAGTTTAACACTATATTAACCTTGAAATTTTAAATTTTGCTTTGGATTTCTTTACATTTTGTAGAAATAGTTGTGTCCAAAGGAAGGAAGAGAACAAATATTTTTTCATCCCTATCCTGAGCTCGAGGCTCTATTTTTGGCATCAACTTTTATTCCCAGGACAACCTGACAGTTATTATAGCACCTGTATAACATGTAAGAATAATCATTTAAAAATATTTTGAAAGGTTAATCATCTTGTTCAGATAAAACTCTGTTTTATTACAGAGTTTTCTTTCCCCTACATGATACTGACCCAACGTCTGTACACTGAGCAGTAAGCCAGTAAGTGAACACCTGAGTCTGGAGGCTGCCACCTCTCCCTTACCTCACTCACTTAAACCACTGAGTTCGAATGGGGTTGAACTAAATGAATCTGCATTCACAGTAATCATTTAGCATTTAATTGGTTACCATTATTTTTAAAATATGTTCACTAAGATCTTGTTTACTTTTATAATAATCTATTGACAATCATTATTGTTGTCACAATTGTAATGTTGTATCATATTGTTGTCACAATTATATTTTTCAAATGATAAATATTAAATGCATAGAACCAGTGTAAATTACCCAAGATCATAAAGGGGCCTAAGTGGCAAAATAAAGTTTCAGATTTTTAGCTTTTTCTGACTCTCATACTTGGAAATATCATTATCACTCAGATAAATAATCATCATTAAGATAAATAATCATTCTCATTCAGATGAATATTATTCAGACTTTCACACTTCAAAACGTATATTTCTTGGATTGAGGGCTAGGCAAATATTGGACCAATTTCCTTGGCATATTAGAAAATGTAAGTCTGGGCTTGGAGGCTAGGCCAGGGGGCGGTGGCTCATGCTTGTAATCCTAGCATTCTCGGAGAGGGGTGGATTGCCTGAGCTCAGGAGTTCAAGAGCAGCCTGAGCCAGAGCAAGACCTCATCTCTAAAAATAGCTGGGCGTTGTGGCAGGTGCCTGTAGTCCCAGCTACTCAGGAGGCTAGGGCCAGAGAATCACTTAAGCCACAGAGTTTGAGGTTGCTGTAAGCTAGGATGCCACAGCACTCTATCCAGGGCAGCAGAGTGGACTCTGTCTCAAAACAACAAAAACAAAAACAAACAAACAAACAAAAAAACAATGCAAATGTGGAGGATAAAATAAGTCAGTCAGAGATGTTGGCATTTTTAAAGCCAAAGAGTAGGGCGGAGACAAGATGGCTGACTGAAGCCAGCTTTCCACAGAGGCTCCTGTCCAGAAGGAGAGTTAAAGGACAGAAATTTAGCACGTAACCTGGTGGATTAGAGCTGCACCAAGAGAGAAGATTGAAGAATGCACATCAACCCCACTGAGGTGAGCTGCGACCCCAAGGATACAAACAAAAGGTACGAAATCCATCACCAAGTGGACGGGAGTCCCTTCCCCATGAGAATGGCTCACAGTGCCCCACAAACAAACAAGCAGAGTTTAAAGGTCCTCCCACTACACTCAACGGGAGAGACCCTCTAAAAAATGGAACTACCTCCCCTACTAGGGTGCCACATCATTCTCCTGCCAGGCATAAAACTGTATATATTCTCTACCTGCAATTCTGAGCTCCCAGCACTCCTCTCCATGCTCATTCTGAGGTCTAGAGGCCTGTCCCCTGGGAGTCCAGATTCTTGGGTGATTTCTTAAGGAGTGTGGACAGGGCCTAGATTGCAGCTAGTTGTAGCTGATTCTGCTGCATGGGAGTGAGGAGAGGACGGTTGGCTGAGAGGGAACCACACATGAGTGGATGTGCCCTGAGGCGCAGAGCAGCAGCCGTTTTTTTTTGGCAACAATAGCGCTCACTCCCAGATATACTGAAGCCACATCCCCTGTCCCCCTGGGCAACCAGACAAGACCAGGCATCTTCACAGGTGGTAACAACCATGGAACAGATCTGGGACAGAAACACAGGCCCCATGAGTAAAGGGTTTGCCTGAGGTAGTACCAGCCTGGGTGGAGCATGGGGACTAGAAAATGCATGGGCAGAGCTGCGAAATTCCCAGGGCAGGGCTGACCCAGAGGACGGCTTTACTGAGTCTAAAATGCACCCAGCCCTCAGGGGAGCATCAGCCTATAGACAAAGGAAGGCAGGAGACTAGAACTGACAGCTAACTGAATACAAACCTGCAGGAACAAAGACAGGGCCTGAGGCTCAGGCTCAGGGAACTCAAAACAGCTTCTCTTCTGCTGGGGGATTTAGCAAGGACAGAAACAAATTCCTGCAAAGTTGTTCTGTTCTGTTCTGTCAGTAACATCAATCAGGGGCGGGGCTAAAACTGAGTGAACACACCCCAGCCTCCATCAAGCACCTGAGGTTATCAGTCCTCACCTCCCCCTGCTGGATAGAGGCAGAGCACAGTGGCCTGGCTGAGCAGATATAGATTTCCTTGTGATTCAGACAGGTGCAAGCCCCTGGAATATCTGTTCACTAGAGGCAACTGGGTCACAACTGGGTCACTGTGGGGCTATCAGTGACTGGGTGTGACAGAGGTGCAAGGTGGGGAAGGAGGCATCAGCCTTCCCAGACTAATCTATCTGCTGGGTGGGTCCTCCTGACTTCACGAAGCACCAGAGCAAGTCATATCTGAGTTGTCAGCAGACCTCTGCGATCTAGTTGCCAGAGACCTTTTAAACTATTCCACCTGAGACAGGTGTTGACTAAGACCATTGATTTGGACCTTTTGAACTGAGGCAATCACCTGAGGACTATTCAAGTGGTGCCCTGGGAGTGTGGTTGTAGGAAGGTTGATTTTCCTTTTCCAATTGTTGTCTGTGGGGGGCAGAGTGACTTAATTGCTGGAATTTCCCCACAGCTGAGACTTCAACCCAGAATAACTGTTTCACTAGGGTTGGAAAGAGAGCAGCTGAAAACAAGACAGAACCAGTTAGGCCCCCACCCCAAACAGGTCCCCAGTTTCTCATGCCGAAGCACTGTACAGGTCCTTGACAAAGCTCCAGGGGAAAAATCAAATGGTGTAAAATAATCATGGGGCGGAATCAGCAGAAAAACTCTGGAACCATGAATAACCAGAATAGATCAACTCCCTCCCTCCCCCCCAAGGAAAGATATTGCAGATGTAACTGAAGATCTCATTCATAAACACCTGGCCAAGATTTCAGAAATTGAATTCAGAAATTGGATTGCAAACAAGATTAATAGAATGGAGGAAAATTTGGAATTAGAAATTTAAGGAACAATTCAAAAGTCAGAATTAGAAAATCGAGGAGAAATTCAAAAGTTGTCTCAAGAATTTAATGAATTTAATAACAAAACCACCAAAAATTTTGACTCACAGAAGCAAAAATTTGCAGCCCTCAAAGATCTGAAAAATACAGTAGAATCCCTCAGTAACAGAGTGGAGCAAGCAGAAGAAAGGATTTCTGACATTGCAGACAAAGCCTTTGAATGCTCCCAAACTCTCAAAGAGGAAGAGAAATGGAGAGCAAAAAGAGATCATTCTCTCAGAGAGCTCTGGGATAATTCGAAGAAGGCTAATATCTGCCTCATTGGAATCCCTGAAAGTGATGAAGTGGCCTCGCAAGGCACAGAGGCCTTTCTCCATGAAATTATGAAAGAGAATTTTCCAGACATGCCAAGAGATTCTGAAATTCAAATAGCAGACAGTTTCAGAACCTCAGCATGATTCAGTCCAAATAAGACATCCCAGAGGAATATCACAATTAACTTCACTAAAATTAATATGAAGGAGAAAATTCTGAAAGCAGCCAGATGTAAGAAATCCATTACCTACCAAGGGA
>CAUYPK010109504.1:0-17917 GCA_963574355.1 Loris lydekkerianus
ACTTTACCTCTTTCATGTTTACATGGATGGAGCTGGAACATATTCTTCTTAGTAAAGTATCTCAAAAATGGAAAAAAAGTACCCAATGTACTCAGCCCTACTATGAAACCAATTTATGGCTTTCACATGAAAGCTATAACCTAGTTACAACCTAAGAATTGGGGGAAGGGGGAAAGGGATGGGAAGGAGAGGGGAGGGAGGCAGAGAGAGGGGGGTTGGTGGGATTACACCTGCGGTGCATCTTACAAGAGCATATGTGAAACTTAGTAAATGTGGAATGTAAATGTCTTAGCACAATAACTAAGAGAATGCTAGGAAGGCTATGTTAACTAGTGTGATGAAAATGTGTCAAATGGTCTATGAAACTAGTGTATGGTGCCCCATAACCACATTAATGTACACAGCTATGATTTAATAATAATTAAAAAGAAGGAAATAGAGTTGTAAAACAACAGAAATCAGAAATCCCTAATTTCCAGCACTGTGATTAAAATAAGGTCAACTGTGTTGTTTTCTCCTAGATCTTTTACAATTCACCCAGAAAACAAACATATATAGTGATATTGTTTGATTCTCCCCTGATACATTGGCCAAAGTGTTGCTATGCGTTACCTGTAAGCCTCATCTTTGACTTCAGGTGACCTTGGAAGATGTTCTTAATAATTCAGAACTTGACTTTTTGAGCTGTTAAATAAATAAAATGACCTCAATGCTAAAAAAATAAATAAATAAAAGAAAATATGTCAAATGGTCTGTAAAACCAGTGTATGGTGCCCCATTATCGCATTAATGTACACAGCTATGATTAAAAAAAAAAAAAAATGTAAATCTGACTACCAGTGTATTGCTTTCCACTCACATCAGTGATGGCCTTCTTGGCCTTCTCTTTTTCATTACGGGCTTCATGGAGAATGTCCTCCATCTCTTCCTGAATTTGGGAAATGTCTGTCTCCAGCCTCTTCTTGGTATTGATCAGGCTGGTGTTCTGTTTCAAATTAATAAAAAAGAAGAAAAGAACACATTAAATTATAACCACATTGTCATTTTAACTAGTAGTATATACAGGCCTAAGTTATTTATCATACAAAATGTTTAGAATAAAAACCCAATCATAAGTTAATTCTAAGTTATGCTTTTTCTCCTGTCTATCCCATCTCTATAAATAAAACTTCTAAAATATTCCAGGTAAAATTTAATTTATGATACTGAACATACGTGACTTTTCAGTGTGTTTGTGAGCATTAAACACAACACCCAAAACTTAAAGTGCTATGTGCCATGTAGTACTGTGTAGTTCATTTAAATTGGATTATTGATTTTTAGCTGTTCATTCATATTTGTTGGTTCCATATTATAAGTGCATTAAGTAGCATCATTATTGGTACAAAAATGAACCAAGAATCCCATGTGTTTTTGGAATGTTGAAATTATTTGAAATATCCAGTCAAGTCTGGATATTGATAATGAGTAAGAAAAATGTTCCAATTTAATTTAAAATTATATGTAGCATGTGATTTTAACACTTTTATACTGGCTATTTTTATATATTGCAACTTTCAAAAGTATACGATAATACATGTTTATTGTGAAATAATACAACATTCAAATTAGCAAAAAAGAGAAAAATAGTGATTATCATTCTCTGACCAGAGATAAAATAAAAGGATAAACTTTTATTTATCCTTTTGGATGTTTCCTTTATATTTTTACACAGAAAATATGTCCTATATTTTTTATTGTTTTTAATTTGCTTTTTTCACTTATTATGTGAACATCTTTCCATGGCAGTGACGCATATTACAATGGCTGCATATGTGAGGATATACCACCGTTTATTCAACAAATTCACTGTACACAACAAATACTAACTAGCTGTATGGATCGTCCACATTAATTTGAACTAAGGTTAGCCTATGTGTATATGTGATACAGAAATATTACTTAGTGGCTTATCTTTTTTCTCCTTTATTCTATTTTCTTATCTGTTTGCACTTTAGAGTTACAAATGACAAGATGGCTACCAACATTGTGTATATAGTTATTGGCAGGAGAACTTCTCTGGTTCTTCATTACAATTTCTAGAACTCCAGATTATTTCAAGTCAATATAATTATGCCAGCTCATCAATATACTTGTGAACCAGCTAGGTCCCAGTATGTAGCTACATCACCCTATATCTATGTTCCAGAACTGTAGCAAGGGACCCATGCCAAGATTACTCCTTACTTTATAAATAAGCTTATCTTCTGAAATTGTCATTTGTAAAACCATAATCCTGAACCTCACCTGAGTGTGCAGAAGTTGCACACGCTTACTTGCATGCAGAAGCTCTCCCTCTGCCATTTTTTCTGCTTCTCTCATTCATTCCAGGGATGCTCTGAGCTCTTCTACCTCAGCCTGCATCAGATTAGCTCTGTGCTCAATCAGTTGTTCTTTTAGGTCATCTTGGCTTCTGAGGGCATCATCCAAATGTACCTGAGTGTCCTACACAGAAAGAGAGAAAGAGTCTTACTCATGGTCTAATTAAAGCAAATACAAATATAATACACTTGTATACACTTTGATCTTAGTAAGTTAAAGTATGACTAAATAGGAACAATCTGCAAGTACCATTAAGAAATTCTTTTTAGTTAGGTAGCAGTTCTACTCAAAAGAACATAATGTTATATTCTTTGGTATCTTAGATCATAAAAATAAAAATTACCATGGCTAAATCTATAAAATTTTGGATCAGGAAAGCATCCTTAAAGATCAAATACTCCAGTAGTGTTCTTTTTTATATCAACAAATGAAGTCCAGATAGATGAAGTGATTTGAGCAGTGGCATGTAACCAAACTCTCTCATAACTTTTTCTATCTCCCCACACCTCAACACTTGTCTTTTCTGCCTTTGACAAAGTATCTGCCTGGGCCTTTTAGAACTAAGCTCTTTTTCAGCAGTGTGCATATGTTTTCTAACTGATTACTATATTACTTAGATGATTTATGACCAATGATTCTCATAAAATATTAAAACGTTAAGTCACACAACCCAGACTGACAGCATGTGCGTTTACCCCACAGTATCTTCAGTACTCCTTGTGTGTTTCTAAGGTGCCTTATTGCCTCAGAAGCCTGGTGGTTGGCATGGTTCAGCTGGATTTTTATTTCATTAAGATCTCCCTTCATCTTCTTGATCCCCAGAGCATTGTTCCTGCTCCTGATCTCAGTATCCAGGGTGATCTTCATCGACTCCATAGTTCTGAGATCAATTTCCTCATCTTTTTCAGCAATTTTTCGGTCAATCTCAGATTTCACCTGATTTAACTCAAGTTGGATGCGAAGAATTTTGCCTTCTTCATGCTCAAGAGATGTCTGGATGAAAGCAACATTTATTTAGATCACCTAAAGAACTTTTCCCCCACTTTTGTATTATGATGATTTCTCCAAGAAGGCATTAAAAAAACACAAACTTTCATACACGTTTATGTATCCTATTAACTCTGCACTCCCAAGGTACCATTTGGTATTTTTCAATGAATTACATATGTTATCCCCTAAAATGTTTGCAACATGATAAATCTCAGTTGCATTAATTTTTCAATTTATTTATAATATAGAGCTGAGCAAATGAAACCTTCCTCTGCTTCCTCGAAGGCTGCCTATAGTTCACTCTTCTCTTGATCAATTTGTTTCTTTACTTTCTCCAATTTATGGATATGCTTTCCACCCTCTGCAGTTTGCTCAGTCAGGTCAGAAATTTCCTGTGTAGTTTAATAATAAAATACCAAAATTTAGTTGAGAATGAAAAATTGAAAAGATATATCCCTGTCATTTTTGAACTAGAAAGATTGCAATGACTTATGCTGTAAATTCTTATTCTCTCACTTCAGAGTTTCAAGTTGATTCAGGGCTTCCTCATAGGCATTCTTCACTTTGAACAGCTCAGTGCTAAAAGAACGGGCCTCCTCCTGAGAGGCCTCCAGTTCAGCCTGAGTTTCTTCATGCTAATGTTTCCATTCTGCCAGAACCTAGAAGTACATGGATAGTAAGCCTCTGAAACCAAGTATAGTGCCAGTTTCCCCCGAGGGAGCCAGGATTGTGGATCACCTTGTCAAAGTTCCTTTGCTTCTTATCGAAAACTACACAGGCAGCATTAGATCTTTCCACATCTATCACAAGGTCTTCCACTTCATTCTGTAGCCTCTGCTTTGTCTTCTCAAGAAAAGCACATTTGGAATTCACGGCTTCTACATGTTCCTCAGCATCCTGCAGACGCTGGGCCAGCTTCTTCCTAAAATGTAGGTCACTGTGAGTGACCAACAGCAGATTCAGTCACCACAGTGAACTTTATAAAGCTGCTGACGAGGAAAGCATATTTCCCCCAAGGTTTTGTGTTCCTGTGTCCGTAAGTCGTTAATTTTTTCTAAAATATTTTCTCATTCTTTTTAGCTCTTCTAGAATTCTTTTTTTTCCCAGTGAGTTTATCTCAGGTCACATATAATATATGTGTGTGTGTGTGTGTGTGTGCGTGTGCACACATATATATCTATGAAGCCATTTTGTGTGTGTCAATGTGGAGGGAGGAGAGAGAGAATATAAGTAAGTCCTTGAGCTACGTGAGCAATGTGAAAACATGCAGGTGAGGAAGAAATAGCAACAATGAACAGGAGGCAGCTAGTTTTAATCATCTCCTTTTCTAGTATGATCCCTGTTACTTTACAAATGAGGAAACTGGCCCAGCATGACATGTTCAAGGTCATATCATTAATTGGTAACTTTCTGGATTTGGTGACCCTAGACAATAAACATTTTTTCCATTATTGCATTTCCTAAACATCTTTCAAAGTCTTATTTACTAATCCCTTTACTAACCTACATAATTTGCAAACTCTCTCAGCCCACACTCTTATCTAGAATGTTCTTTTTGCAAATGTTTGCTAAACCCTCCCGTTCTGCTTAATTCTGAGATAAATAAAATTTAGGAAGGCTTCATGAGAAATATAGTGGGGTTTTTTTTCATAAATAACTTCCATGAAGCTTAATCCACAAACAGTATGTATAATTAGTGAATAAATACATCGATACTGGTAGTTGAAGTGATGACAGGGTATGCTAGCTTTATTCTAAATATTTAATACTCCAGGTAAGTAAAAACTGATTATTATTGATTATAATATTTGTAATAATATACTGAATAGTCTCAATGTCTTCATTTTTCCTCTTATAAAGGAAACTAATTCTCATTAATTCCTGAAGTATATGGTGATAATTGATAATCCATTTTGATAGAAAGAAATTTAAGATGCTTCTATACCAGAATGAGAGGGGAACTCTGGTCTTATCCTCTTCCCATAAGAAGAATAAGGTGGAATATTCTACTCTATAATGAAATAGGCTGATATCCTTCATTTCTTCCTAAGCCTGGAATATTATCTTTGTTCTATTTTTCCTTCATTGTTTTTACTTTTATTTCTTCCTGTCCCCCTCATTAAAAGTCCATACTTGGCCTCCTCTAACTCCTCTGTGCGCTGGATGGCATCCGTCTCGTATTTGGTCCTCCACTGGACAACCTCGCTATTGGCCTTGGACATTGCACTCTGCAGCTCAGCCTTGGATTCCTGCTCCTCTTCATACTGTTCCTGCAGCAGGTCACAGTCGTGTTGGGCGGACTGCACAGCGTGAGCCAGGTCATTCTTAGCCTAGACCAACCAAAAAGCAGGTGATACAAGTTTACCTTCTGATCATTAATATTCTCTAGGTGAAGTTCAATAGTGCATCATGTTTCACAGTTTAAAATGTTAGCTGGAGGATTCTCACCTTTGTCTCCTCTTCTAGCTGCCTCTTTAATTCCTCGATTTGTTGTGTAGATGCTTGTTTGCCTCGGGATAGCTGAGAAACCATAGCGTCTTTCTCATCTAGCTGTCATGAAAACTCACTTGTGGAAGAATAACCATCAGTGATTTAGTTCTCTTACTTAGGTAAAGAATAATTTAAAGAATGGATGCATCTTACAAGGGTACATGCGAAACTTAGTAAATGTAGAATATAAATGTCTTAACACAATAACTAAGAAAATGCCAGGAAGGCTATGTTAACCAGTGTGATGAAAATGTGTCAAACGGTCTATAAAACCAGTGTATTTTGCCCCATGATTGCATTAATGTACACAGCTATGATTTAATAATAAAAAAAGACCACATTAACCCTTATTTTAAGTAATAATCAGCACAACTTGGTGACCTATTACAACACCCTCAACTATGTATGCCAGAATTGAGGTATATTCACATAAAAGGGAAATACTTACAAAGCCAGCATCACATGTATTATACCACCATAATTGTTTTGATCATGACATGTACCACTGTCTGGCATATTTGTGTTTAATTGTTTGTTTATTATTTGTGTCCCCCCACTAGACAGTAACTCTTATGAGGGGGGGCCAGGGCCAGGTGCACAGTAGGTGTTAGATGTTGTTTGAATAAATAGATAAATGAGTTACCCTAAGCAGATATTTTCTAAGTTGAAATAGTGCCCTCTCCTGACTTTGCAGAAACTTCTAACCATTCTTTGAAGATCCATACCTGTATGTCCAACTGCCTATTTAACTTTTCCGCTTAAATGCTGAGGAAGCTCAGGAAATTTCACCTTTGTTATAAAGAATATTTTGAATTACAGGCCCTGAGAAATCAGCATGCCCTTGGAAGGGGCTTTCTCCCTACATAACATGAAGGACCCATCAAAAGAATAATTGACTTCCTTCTCCATATTATCTCATTCTGTTGCAAGAAAGACAATCAAGAATGTAGCCAGACCTGGCCCAAATCATTTTAAACACAAGACGCATCTCTCAGGTTAAGTTACAAGTCAGTCTGTTTTCTTTCATCAGATCTATTGCTAAATTTAATTTCTTTTAAGAGATGTGGGTCTTACTTTGTTACCTAAGATAGGTTGGAGTGCAGTGCGGGTGTCATAGTTCACTGCAGCCTTAAACTCCTGGACTCAAGGGATTCTTCTTCTGCCTTACCTTCCCAGGTAGCTGGGACTATAGGTGTGCACCACCATACCAGGCTAACTTTTTTTTATTTTTTGTGAAAATGGAGGTCTTATTATATTGCTTAGGTTGGTCTTGAACTCCTGATGAAGGAACTCAGGAAATTTCATCACAAAATATGACTTTTTGGATATAAAGAGTGTTTTGTATTAAAGATTCTTAGATTAATAGGCCTGTGGAAGAGGCTTTTCATCTATCTACATAAACTGTACTGACTTGATTAAAAGGTCAAGGGGGCAATTGACTTCCTTTCTTCTCCCCATTATCTTAATATACTGGAGGAAAGATCAAGAACACAACCAGACTTGGCCCAAATCATTGAAACATAATACCTGCTTCTCAGGTTAATTTATAAGCCAGTCTTTCCCTTATTTACCTTCTCTAGCACCATTTCTTTTTTTCTTTTTAATTATACATAAAAATATGCACCATAGATGTGGCCCGACCCATTACCCTCCCTCAACCCAAACCTCCCCCCTCCCTTCCTCTTCCTTGGTCCGCTCCCCATTCACCTGTACCACCTTCCTTTTAAAAGGCATGTAGAAAAATATGTGAACTTGCTAGGTGTGGGGGCTCACACCTTGGAGGCTGAGATGGGAGGATTGCTGGAGCTCAGGAGTCTGAGACCAGCTTGAGTAAGAACAAGACCCTGTCTCTCATAAAAATAAAGAAAGAAAGAAAGAAAGAAAGAATACACCTGCAGGGTCCTGTCCACAATGACTCAGCTCTTGGGAATTTGTAAACTTAACTTCCTGAAACTTGAAAATTTCCAAGTTCAGTGAAATCCTGTAGTTCTGTAGGGGCGGGAATAACATCTCCCGCTTGATTCAAACTGGCCAATGAGAAGGGTACCTGTGGGGTGGAACTTTTTGACTGTCAATAAAAAAGGACAGACCAAGGCAGTCGGGGAGCGCAACTGTTTGGAATTCTTCTATGCCATAAGCTCCCGGCTGGTGAATAAAGCCCTTCCTCTTATAAATGTGGTGTTTGGGTGCTCTTTCTCTCCGTGAGCTTTGTCTTCCTGCAACACTGTCACTAGAAAGAAAAAGATGGGTTTTGTTCTCTCACTCTTGTCCTTGCCAGTTCATCTTGTCATTTAGATATAAGCTCCGATCTATAAAGTGGCACCTACTCATGCTTCATCACATTCCTTAATTGATTTTGTTGGCAGAACTTGAACTATGTAAAATGGTAACATTCACCATAAGCTTCTCTTCCAGAACAGAAGCTCCGTGAGACCTGAGAGCAAGAATTTTTCTTTCTTCTTCCCGGTGTACCCCAGGGCCTAGAACAATGCCTGGCACACTGGTGTAAGCACTCAATAAAATATTGTTAGAATGGATACATTGATGGACATAAAGGCAGAAGTATTCACAAAAGTTAAAAAAATAGAGTTAAAATATCCTTGCTGCTTTCCGTGGGTATGGAAACATTTCAGACTTGCTAAAACCATCAAATGACACAGAGATAAGGAAGGAAAGAAAACACACATGGTTTCTTGAGCTCTGAGCTACTGGGGGAAAGGCAGAGGTAGGGAAAAGCCTTGTGTGTTGAAGTGTCTAGAGAAGAAGCTGAGTGTCTGTGTGAGTGGTTTAGTTCTTAGGGTGGACGTGCTGGTCTCTCTGTCGCCGTGCTGTCCTGCCAGCTGCCACTTCTCTGCGATGATAGGGTGTCGGCTTGAAAAGGCTAAATCTTACTGAAGCAGTAATCGATGCTTTTTCTTTAAAAATTGAGAGTTTCCATTAAGTTTTAGAAAGTAAGGTTATCTTTGAGATGTAAATAATATGTTAACATTGTGCTGCACTCTGAAAAGCTAAGTACATTAGCTCGAAATGTGCTGAGCTCCTGGTAAATTGATATCCAGCCTGCACTTGCCAGGGGAGGACTTTTGTCTTGTCTTTGCATAGTAGAGAAAATGCAAGGGAGTCTGGGTCAATTAATTGCCTACCAGAGCACTGCCCTATCTATTTCGGGCAGGGAAAACTGAAGAGGGCTGACTGGTTTACTCAGTAAGAAGCTTCTTGCTGGGGGAGCTCAGTTTCAAAATCCTAGAAACCATATGTGTTAGTTTAATCAGAGTTTTGGCCCAGAGGAGAATTAAAATGAAAGGAAATTCCACAATTAGAAGGTGTGGAAGTAGAAAGCAGACTAAATCAAGCCTTCAGAGAGGCAGTGTGGGTTGGTGAGATTACATTCTTAGGATGTATAATAGGCCAAGGTTTTAATTTCCAGATTCTTTCACTTAAGAGCTCCTATGTCTGAAGTCCTGTGGAATGGAGCCTGTCTCCGGCTTCTCTTCCCCTCTGTTATGAGGGCCTCACCTTTGTAGTTTTTACCTATAAATAAAAAAGGGGATAGTCTCGAGTTGGTGAGAGGTCTGAATAAGGGTTTGTAGCAAAGGCGTGTACAAGAAGCCCAGCTTCACAGTGCTGCTGCATCTTTGCTAGCATTTATTTCATATTCTGTCAGGTTGGCTTGTCACTGAAAAATCAGAATAATGAAGAGAAGACAGTCCTGTGGAGGATTAAAGGAGCCACTGTAGTTACAAATAACTTGTTTGTAAGCTATGGATTGTTTGTTGTTACTTAACCTTGACATGTAACTGACACAGGGAAGTGTCCTGATCAGATGGAACGGGGGTGGGGCAGGGCCTGGCTGCATTTGCAGTATGAAGGAGCGAAGGAAGAATTTAGTTCTGAGGGATGAATGGGTTTTTAGTCTTAGGAAATCCAGCACTAACAACCTTAAAACCTGGGAGGAACACAATAAAAGGTTAAAAACAGTACAAACAAAAACAACAGCCCATCAGTAAACAATAAGAAAATGGTCTAGATATGAGTGTAATTATTCAAATATATGTTGGCTTTCTCTACTTCCTTCGGAGTTTTATTCCAGTGTTCATTTCTTTTACCTCCTTCTCTACCCTCTTAAAAATATAAGACTAGCTCTTCAATTCACAAATAATTTTGAGTGTACCACTTGCAAGATACTGGGATAAAGAGAGGAATAAAATAATCTGTACCTCAAGGAATTTAAATGACTTAGGCAGGTAAAAATACATGTAAACAAATTCAATTTTATGCAGTATTTTAAGTATAACAATATAAAGTATGCTCAAGGGGTAGACGTAACATTGATGAAAAAAGTCTGCTTAAACTCATGTGAGAGGTTTAAAATGAAATCTTTAAATGTATACAGAAAGAGAACTATTGTAACGCTAACCAGCTGACTGATGACTGTGCTATTTGGGGGATGATTTTCTTTATTAGATGGTAAAGAGGATACCTGCTAGCTTTGTTCTATCCAGTTTTTAGGCATAGCCCTATTAAAGAAAATTTGAATCAATGATAATGTTGTGTTTACAGAACTCCAATACATTAACTAGAACACAAGCTTTTAAATAAGAATGCCAAGGACATGAATTTGTGACACAATATATAAAAATGATGTTCCATTTGGTTTTTCACATGGTTTGTCAGCTTCGATTCTTGTTTATACTTAAGACTTCTCTTTTGACCTAGAATCAGACTGTGTATTAGAAATGTATCAATGCATGACAAAATTTATTTTTAAAATGAACTCAAACCAAGTCTTGGCTTAGATGAGTTTGTTTAAGCAAACAACTTAAACTCCTATGAACTCTAATTTCTGTGTAGCACTTTGGCTGCACAAATAGGGAGTTAGCTGAGACCAGTGCTATAAAACAAAATGATTATTAGATTATCTTTAATCAGAATTATGTGATAATTCATATTGAAATTAGAGGAATTTGAAGTGAGTTCTTCTTTCTCCCTTCATGCTATAATAGCTTCAGTTTAAATTATATTATTCAAAGGGTACTGGAACTTTCATAAATTATTCATTTGCAAAGATTTAGCTATTTCAAGCCACTTCCCCCGAAACAGAAGGGGTTGAGTAAAATGCTTCATTTTGCTGAAGCATTCGTAAATATTGCTTTGCCTTACTTCCGCAACTAATTTGGGTGTATGTTAGTTTAAGGGACACTTATTTCTCACTATCAGGTTGTCTCATGTAATAAATAGTTCCACTTTCTAGAATAATTTGGGTATGCACTTTTCCTCATTCTGATTATCATACTAAATTCAAAACAGAAGAATTAAAACCATATCCCTGGGGATTTCAGCAGCTCTCGAATCTTTCCATAAAAGCTAGTTTTTACATTTGTGGTCTCATATCTTTTAGGAGAATCAATAGCTGTTTTCTTTTTTATGTGTTTTTCTACCTCTATAGATATCTATAGTGATATGATAACCCTCTGAGATATTCTTGTTCACTTATTTTTGTTACAGTTAGGATGACTATAAGTTAATTAGGTATATTTCTAAGCTTGGTATATTCTGGGTAGATTTTCCTTAGTCTGGACCAACTCTTTCCATTGTTAGACACAGATGCTCGGCTGATAATCAGTCATGTATAATTATGTTTTGGAGAAACCTCATGAGCAAAGAAACTCAACCTGGAGTCACAGTTATAATATGTAATTGTACAGAATTTATATTCTGCAAATCTCTATGAAAAATTAACTCAATAATTGAAAAATTGCTGTCTTCCTGAATCAAGTATTATTTGTTATTGTTAAAAGAAAAGCTTTAGACAAATTAAATTTAAGTGTTTAATTGAGCAAGGAAAAAAACAACAATACCAAAAAACCCTCCATGATTTGCCAATTGGGCAGCCCAGAGAATGAGACCCAGGGATGCCTCGGGGTTAGAGACTTAGGGACAGAAAGGAAAGTGACATGTAGGAAATGTAAGTGAGATACAGAAACAGATGGATTGGTTACAGTTCAGTTTGTCTTATTTGAACAGTTGGCCACCAGTGAATGGTTGAAGGTTGGCTGATGTGCTGATTGAACCTCATTTACGGTTGCAGAAAGCATGTTCCTAGTTAAGTTTTTTGTTTGCTTGAGTATGAGTTAGGTTGTGGTTTATACATAAGGACTCAAGTGTGCTAGTATGGAGGGTTTCTCAGGCCAGATTTTAGCTGACTCAACAGTACAAATGGTATTAATTAGTATATTTTTTAATTTAAAAATATTATTGGGGGTACAAGTGTTTTTGTTACACGAGTGAATTATATAATGCTGAAGTCAGGGCTTTTTGTGTTCCTATCACCAGAGCACTGTATATTGTCCCCAAGAAGTACATTTTTCTCTATCACCCCCTTCTCACCCTCTTCCCTTCTTAGTTTCTAATGTCCTTCACATCACTATATGGCCATGTATACTCATCATTTACTTCCCACTTACTAGAGGAAAATGTGGTGTTTGTTTTTCCATTCCTGAGATACTTCACTTAGGATAATGTTCTCCAGTTCCATCCAAGTTGCTGCAAAAGATACTCCTTATTCCTTTCAATGGAATATATGCACACACGCATACATCTGTATACACACACACACACATATATATATATATACATGACTATATATATAATGTGTGCACACACATTTTCTTTATCCATTCATCAATTGGTGGCCTCTTGTAGCACAATTCATAATTTCAAAGATATGGAATCAACCTTGGTGTAATATTTTCAAGTTTTGTTTGGTTTCCAGTTCTAACTCTTTTATCCTTTTCCTTTTCTTTCCTTCCCTTTCCTTGTTTCAAGTTCCCTGATTGCAGCTTCTGCCCTTGATTGACCTTGTGTTAAGTGATTATTGGAGACAGGAGTGGATGGAGAATCAGACTATGGGACGTTTCTGTAAAGAATAGGGTGAGAGCAATCCAAAAAGAAAAAGTAGCAGGTTCAAATAGCGATGACAACTGAAGCCAGAGAGCAAAGGAAAGAAGAGTGAATGGGTAGTAAGTGGAAGCAACAAATATGGAAAACTAAGTTTGCAAGAAATTTTGTAATGAAGGTAAGGAGACCAAAAGGTAGTGGCTACAGAATGAGGAAAGATTATTTGAAGCTAGGGTGACTTGAACATATTTATCTGGAGGGAGGCATGAGAATGAAAAGATAGATGATGATGTAAAAGGAAGAAATTGTGAAAAATTCTTGTAGGAGATAAATGGGGAGATCAAGAGCTCATGTGGAGGGGTTATCATTATCAAGGAAGCAAAATACCTTTTAAGAGGCTACAATAAGGAAAGGGAAGAAAGAATAATATAGAGATTTTGATGGTTAATTTTATGTGTCAACTTGGTGAAGCCATGGCACTCAGTGTTTGGTCAAACACTAGTCTTGATTTTGCTGTGAAGGTATTCTTAGAGATGAATTTATAGTCAAAGCAGTAGTTTTGGAGTAAAGCAGCTTGCTTAAACTGGATGGGCCTCATTCATCGGTGAATGAATATAGATTGAGGTCCCCTGAGAAAGAATAATTCTGCCTTCACACTGCCTTTGGATCTGAGGCTGGAACATCATACTTCCCGCAGCTTTCTGGCCTGCTCTGCAAATCTTGGACTTGCCAGCCTCATGATCATGTAAGCCAATGCCTTAAAACAAATCTCTGTCTCTCTACATACACACATCTTATTGGTTCTGTTTCTGTGAAGAAGCGTGACTAATGCAGAGATTTCAGATAGAGTAGAAGGATTTTGAAGCTGCTTAGGTTAGTGATGTCAATCTTTTTGGTAAAATGGGAGACTAAGATATGTGATGAAAATGAAATGTGGGCTTGAAAGTAGAAAAGTTTCCAAAAAACCCTGAGGTGGATACATGAGACTGTGACTTCTTCTAAAACAAGTAATCTACATTATCTTTTTTTATAAATTTCAGATTAATATGGGGGTACATATGATGTCCTTCACCCAGGAACTCTGCAATATACTTGTGTAATGTACTTACTGGGTGTGAATTTACCCAACTTCTTACCACTTCTTCTCTACTTGAATTTCACTGAGTTTTTCTCTCATATGACCATATAGGTGTTAATCTACTAGTTCTAATTTAGTCCTGAGTATGTGTGATGTTTGTTTTCCTATTCTTGTGATACTTCACTCAGGAGAACAGCATCCAAGTCACCAAATCCATCCAGATTGTTACAAGAGATACAAAATCTCCATCTTTTTTTCTGAGTGAACATTTCATAGTGTACATTTGCCACAGTTTATTAATCCATTCATGTGTTGGGTTGTTTCAGTATATTTCTGATTGTGAATTGTGCTGCTATGAACATTTTACTGCAAATGTTATGTTAAAATGTCTTTTTTCCTTTTGAGTAAATACCTGGTATTGGGATTGCAGGGTGAAATGGTAGGCATACTTCTAGTTCTTTGAAGAATCTCCATATTATTTTCCATTGAGATTATACTAGTATATAGACTCACCAACTGTATGAGTGTTCCTTTCTTTCCTCATCTACACCTGCATCTATTGCATTGGGACCTTCTGATGTGGGCCGTACTCACTGGGGTTAGGTGATACGATTTGCATTTTTCTGATGATTAGCAATGATGAGCATTTTTCATGTGTTTTTGGCCATTAGTTTATCAAAAGAAAAGTTTTTGTTCCTGTATCTTGCTCAGTTTTTAATGGGGTTGTTTGATCTTTTCTTGTTGATTTGCTTGAGTTCTTTGTAGATTCTGGTTATTAGCCCTTCATCAGATGTATAGCATGCAAATGCGGGAAAAATCCTTAATGATATTGGAAAGAATTTATTTATGAAGAAGACCCCAAAGGCAATCATAGCAGCAACAAAAATAAATGGGACCTGATCAAGTTAAACGTAGCTAAGGACCTAATTAATAAAGCAAAGAGACGAACTTCAGAATGGGAAAATATATTTGTATCTTATCTATGTGTATCCATAGCACAATATTTTGAAAATTTGTAATAAATTTTGAAAGTATGTAATAAATCCTTGCTATTAGTCAAATAAGCTGAACCAAAGGTCTGTGAAGGGCCCAACTAAGATTAGACATTATGAATTCATAGTGAACAAATTGTCATAGTTTTGTAACTTTTGGCCGTAATATTACTTTTCTGGAAGTAAGAACAGAAAATGTGGACCATAGGGATGAGCCTAATGAGAACTACTAAGGGTCAAGAGATTGATAACAACCAGAGTGGTAGTGAGTGAACTATGAACCATGAAAGTGCCTGACTGTGAGGCCCAGGCGAGTTCAGAGATGAAAGGAGCCATATTGGGGTTATTGGTTTAAGAGAATTGGAAGGAGCCAAAGGATGAAATCACTTAATGAAGACAAGGAGGCTGTTTAACGGGGAAAGTGAAAGAGAGAGGTAAGAGTAAAGAAGGCATTTGTCTATGAGTCTCATAACTCTTAGGATTTTGGTGGCAGAATCATTTTGAGTGGGCAATATAGGAAGGAATAAATATTGAGGTTATTTAAAGAATATACTTTTATTTTTCTATTTATACATATATTAGTTCCTTAGTATGTAATTCAAGAAATTTATAACCAGGAAAACATATATAGTTAATAACTGCATAGCATTTCTTACTTTGATTATGAACAATTATTGGGAGTGACACATAGAACTTGCAGAATACTTTGTTAGGTTCTGGGTCTTTAAAGACTTCAAGCAGATGTTGAATATAAAGAGCACTAAATGTGGAACTAGATATTGGTATAAGTCTAAGCTTTGCTTTTTGCTAAATGAGTGAACTTGAGTAATTCTATAGCCTTATAAATGTGTTATCTTACAATAGGTTAATGATAACCATACCTTTTAGGATTATTGTAAAGTGAAGTGGCATGTACAAAGGTTCTTTTCAAATGTAAATTTTAAATACTAGGTAATATTTTAAAATATTAACCAGACACGGTACTATTCTTTGAAGATATTCTACTTGAAAAAGGTATTTAAGAGGGTGGAGACAAGACTGAAGCCAGCTTTCCACAGAGGCTCCTATCCAGAAGGAGAGTTAAAGGACAGAAATTTAGCAAGTAGCCTGGTGGATTAGTGCTGCACCAAGAGAGAAGGTTGAAGAACGCACATCAACCCTGCTGAGGCAAGCTGTGACCCCAAGGATACAAACAAAAAGTACAAAATCCATCACCAAGTGGACAGGAGTCCCCTCCCCCATAAGAACGGCTCAGAGTGCCCCACAAACAAATGAGCAGAGTTCAAAGGTCCTCCTACTATACTCCACGGGAGAGACCCTCTAAAAACTGGACCTACCTCCCCTACTAGGGTGCCGCAGCATTCTCCTGCCAGGCATAAAACCGTATAGAACTGTATATATTCTCTACCTGCAATTCTGAGCTCCCAGCACTCTCCTCCACTCTCAGTCTGAGGTCTGGAGGCCTGTCCCCCAGGAGTCCAGATTCTTGGGTGATTTCTTGAGGGGTGTGGACAGAGCCTAGACTGCAGCTGGTCAGTGCCAATTCTGCAGCATGGGAGTGAAGAGAGGACGGTTGGCTGAGAGGGAACCACACTGGAGCGGCGGTGCCCCGAGGCACAGAGCAGCAGCCATATTTGGCAACAATAGGGCTCACTCCTTGATATTCCGAAGTCACGCCCCCTGTCTTCCTGGGCAACCAGAGGAGGCCGGGCATGTTCTCAGGTGGCAACCACCGCGGAACAGATCTGGGACGGCAATGCAGGCCCTGTTAGTAAAGGGTACCTGAAGTGGTACTGGCCTGGGTAAAGCGCAGGGACTAGAAAATGCACACGAAGAACTGGGAAATTCTCAGGGCAGCCCAGCCCTCAGGGGATCATCAGCCTATAGACAGAAGAAGGCAGGAAGCTAGAACTGACATCTAAACGAATAAAAACCTACAGGAGCAAAGCCGGGGCCTGAGGCGCAGGCTCTGGGAATTCAAAACAGCTTTTCTTCTGCAGGGGCATTTAGCAGAGACAGAAACAAATTCCTGCAAAGTTGTTCTGTTCTGTTCTGTCAGTAACATCAATCAGGGGTGGGGGTGGAACTGAGTGAACACCCCTTAGCCTCCATCAAGTGTCCGAGGTTGTCAGGCCTCACCTCCCCCTGCTGGATAGAGGCAGAGTTCAGCAGCCTGCCTGAGCTGATTCAGACAGGTGCAAACCCCTGAAGTATCTGTTCACTAGAGGCAACTGGGTCACAGCCCTGTGGGGCTATAAGTGACTGGGTGTGACAGAGGTGCAAGGTGGGGAAGGAGGCATCAACCTTCCCAGACTAATCTTTGCTGGGTGGGTCCTCCTGACTCCACGGAGCAGCAGAGTAAGCCATATCTAAGTTGTCACCAGAACCCTGCAATCCAGTTGCCAGAGACCTTTTAAACTCTCCCACCTGAGATAGGTGCTGACTTAGACAATTGATTTGGACCTTTTGAACTGAGCCAATTGCCCAAGGACTGTTCAAGTGGTAACCAGGGTGTGTGGTTGCAGGAAGGTTTGATTTTCTTTTTCCAATTGTTGCCTGTGGGGGGTGGGGTGACTTAATTGCTGATATTTCTCCACAGCTGAGACTTCAACCCAGAATAACTGTTTCACTAGGGTTGAACAAAGACCACCTGAAAACAAGACAGAACCACTTATCCCCACCACACCAAACAGGTCCCTAGTTTCTCAAGTCCATAGCACTGTACAGGTCCTCGACAAAGCTCCAGGGGAAAAATCAAATGGTGTAAAACAATCATAGGGTGGAATCAGTGGAAAAACTCTGGTAACATGAATAACTAGAATAGATCAACCCCCCCAAGGAAAGATATGGCAGATGTAACTGAAGATCCCATTCATAAACAGCTGGCAGAGATGTCAGAAATTGAATTCAGAATTTGGATTACAAACAAGATTAATAAAATGGAGGAAAATTTAGAATTAGAAATTCTAGCAACAATTCAAAAGTTGGAATAGAAATTCAAGGAGAAATTCAAAAGTTGTCTCAAGAATTTAATGAATGTAAAGACAAAACCACCAAAGATATTGACACACTGAACCATGAATTTGCAGCCCTCAAATATCTGAAAAAT
>CAUYPK010109509.1:0-21699 GCA_963574355.1 Loris lydekkerianus
GCTGGAACATATTCTCCTTAGCAAAGTATCCCAGGAATGGAAGAAAAAGTATCCAATGTACTCAGCCCTACTATGAAGCTAAACTATAGCTTTCACATGAAGGCTATAACCCAATTATACCTCAAGACTATGAGGAAAGGATCAAGGAAGGGGAAGGGAAGGGGGAGGTTTGGGTGGAGGGAGGGTGATGGGTTGGGCCACATCTATGGTGCATATTTTTATCTATAATAAAAAAAAAATTAAAAAAAATATTACTCGTGTCATGTAGAGAAAGGATTTAAGGAGGAAAGAGATGTAGTAGAGATCCTAGACAGGAAGTTGCTGCACGAGTCCAAGCAAGAAGTGATTGTTTTAAGTGGCTATGGTAGAGGTGGCAATTGGTGGCTGGATAGATTTTGGGACATGTTTGAGGTGGAGCTAAACATTTACTGATGATTTGGAGAGGTTAAGTAAAGAGCAGAATTGAAGTGTTGGTAAACTTGGGTAATTCATTTAAGTATTTCCAGTGACAGGCCCCTCATAAAATCAGGGTATTGGAAGCAATTTTTCCACTCCCCTCTCCCTTCCTGGACTTTTGGTACTATCTGGAGGAAGTTTTAGTTGCCCCAGCTGAGAAGGTGGGGTGGTTAGTAGCCCCTCGTCAGCAGAGACCAGGAGTGATGCTGAACATCCTATAAGGTGCAGGGCAGCCCCCTCAACAAAGAATTATCTGACCTCAAATGTCAATAGTGCCAAGGTTGAGAAACCCTGAAATATTATCTCACTGCGTGGTTTTGAGGGACCAGCTGAAATAATAGATTGTAAAGCAGGATGGAAGTTTAAATGCTCTACAGAGACAAAGTGTTATTGATGCTTCAAATTTGATGCCCCAGTGTCTTTTTGGAGTAAGAAAATAAATTCTTGCAGTTGAGTAATCCAAAGAATCTTTTCTCTTCTAGTCCTTAATGAACGTGGTACATTTTGAATGTGATTCTTTGGAGGAATGGGCCTATTATCACCATTTGAGAAGCAAAGAAGAATTGAAAATTTTTGCTTCAAGATTTCTTTTTACTCCACTACTGCCATAATTTTAAATAGGAAGACTGATTATAAAATTTGCTAGGAATGAGTTTTAAAGGAAACTTTTATTTTTAAGACAAAGTAGTGAGTGGGAGAACTTGAGATTTTAGGGGAATTGTGGCACCTTTTCTTCCCCTGAGAAATGCCAACTAATTAAAGAAGTGAGAGAGAGAGAGAGAGTAACTGTTTTCCACTCCTCCTCCAGGACTGAACGCCCACCACACACCCCACACTGTACTCTACACTAAGCTCTTGTTAGTAGCCTCCCACAGGGCAGGGCACCTGCTCTTCAGGAAGTCATAGGTCGTACCTCAAAATGAGGGAAACAAGCTTTACCTGGAATTAGGTTAAAAAAATACTTCCTACAATGAGAGATTTAAAAAAAAAAAAAAAAAAACCTGCCTCAATAAGTTCTTAATTGGGTATAAGATACTGTTGGTAGAAGTTTAAAATACTTAACCAGCAGTATATATTCAAGGCAGTCATTTGAAGTAATCAATGGCTAGGTGAATGCATACATTAGCTGGTAAAAAATCACTTAATCAACAGTTCAAATAAATAAGAGCAGAATTCAAAATGCAGAACTGAAAATACAGAGAATTAGCAAAGATGCTAATTACACCCAGGTACTTTATTCATCCAGTCATTGACGATTTAAACATTTGTGAAAGTATTGCTAAAAATAACCAGTCGTGAAACCAGTCTTTTCAGAAGAACTACTTACTTAAAAGTGGGTGATTGATGGTCAGCTCCAGCAGGCAACTAAAGGTACCCAAGAATGAAGTGCTAGGAGGTGACCTCTGAATATAAAGCCTTGAGAAGCCTTCAACTGGCATGTGCTGCTGATGAAAACGGAAAAAAAAAAAAAAAAAAAGAAAGAAAAAGAATACTTTCTTTTTTAGTTTTTAACACTTAAAATTTTTGACGTTTGTCCCAGCACTAGACATAACATGATAAACTCTATCAAGTAGACAGTGAGACACATTTATGATAATATGTGAAAACTCACATAATGCATGATTTGATTCTTTTAAAAAAATCTTCCTTATCTTCCTTTCTTAATCCTTCCTGCTCTTTTCTACCACCTACCATATATAAAATAAAATATTATTTTTAGTATTTCCAACTAGAAATACTATTTTTAGTATTTCCAACTAGAAGAACACAGCTCTTAACTCATATAGTGGAGTTACTTGTTAGAACAAGACTTTCTATAGGTATTTTTCTTTTCTTTTTGAAGGCAATATGACTGCTCCCCTCCACCTGCACCCGCATGCCCAGGGAGCAGCCGTTTCTTCCTCTAGCTTTAGTAGCCATTAAGTAGTTCTTCATTTTGAAGGATACATAGAGACTCAGAGACATTTTCTGGTTGGAGCAAAATAGTGTATTTTCAAGGCTTGCTAACTTTAAGTCTCCCAGTGGCAGGATAATCACCTTAATGTGTAATTGCATATGCTTTTCATGGGAAAATCATGGGGGTGGAAGATGGAAGCATTTGTTCTAATTTCAGCTTTACTACTAACTACCTGTGTAGCCTTGGGGCAAGTGCTTTACCTTGAGTTTTCACTTAGATAAAGGAATGTGGAATGTTAAAGCAGAAAGAGTCAATTTGGTAAGTAGATTTGAAATTTAATGAGAGTGTTAGAACCCTATGCAAGACTTAATTACTGAGTCAAGGTGTTCCCAAAGTCTCACAGTGATGGATTCTTTTACAGCCAGGGTTTGCATATCACTGAGAATTAATTCCCTTTGATTTGTAGACTATAGAAATTTAAGGTTCAGAGAAGCTTAGTAATTGACTCAAGGTCACGTGGCTACACAACAGTAAAATTTGGACTTTCACTAGCCTCCAGACAGAGCTTATTCCCAATTTTATTAGGTGCTTGTTTAATCCGAGAATGGTGATATATTTTTGCAACAATCACAGTTTAACATTAAAAATTTATACAGATGTATATTTCTCTATGTGTATGTTGACTTTTACAATGTGAAGATTGGTACTAAATGATTGGGGCCAATTGGCTCTGATGTTCTAGAGAGAATACGTATCATTACCTGCCACTTTACCGATGCACACTGTTTGTGAGATACCATGCTGGGTTTTACAGTTAGACAATGAGAAATGGGTGTGATTATTATGTTAGAATGATAGCTATGCAAGTGAATAATATACAGATTATGCTCGTCCCAGGTATCTCTCATTCTTACCATATTTAAATGCACCAAAAAACAGAAAAGAAAGCAAAGTAGAGCCCCTCACATCTGACTGTGGCTTTGGCCACCTAGAATGGCAGTGTAGTATTATGCACCATGTGGAAGGCTGTCTTTACCCTAAGGTAACAACTATTCTAATCCTGGCCTAGTTTGGCCTGCTCCTGAATGAACGTATCCTTCAACCTATGCAGGGGGTTCAGGTACTAGAGAAGAAAAGCGTCCAGAACATATCCAGGTTCACTGACTTTCTGACCCCCACCTCACAGAAGATGTGGCCCTGTCATTGTCAAAGTCACAATATTCCCTTTGTTAGAAGCCTGTAAGTAAGCCTGTAAGTAACAATATTCCCTTTGTTAGAAGCCTGTAAGTAAGATATTGGAAATAGACCCTTGAAATGGATGAAAAAAACTAACACCTATGTTCTAATCATAGGCTCAAAGTTGCTTACTCCAAATTTCTTCCCTCTTTCTCTCATAGCTTCACACACACACAAGCACACACACACACACACATACAAATTTTGTGTACATATACCCTATATGTAATAATTAAGTTAGATTTGACTTCTGTAATTATAAGAGGTACAGGATACATTATACAAAATAACAAATGTTATCTGTATATATTGAGTATTACTTTTTTTATTTTTTTTGAATCAGAGTCTCACTCTGTTGACCCAGGCTAGAGAGCTCTGGCCTCAGCCTATTTCACAGCACCCTCCAATGCTGAATTCAATCAATCCTCCTGCCTCAGCCTCTCGGTTAGCTGGGACTACAGGAGCCCACCATGATGCCCAGCTAATTTTAATTTCTTTTTAGTGCAGACAGAGTCTTTCTATTGCTCAGTCTGGTCTTAACTTCTGAGCTCAAGTGATCCTCCTATCTTGGCCTCCCAGAGTGTTTTAAACCTATATATTCAATAGTTCATCATGTAAATGTAATAAACAATTGTAATATTTAAATTACTAAACTTGTTAATAACATATATTTTTTTGTATTTGAGGGTTTTGTATTTATTCATTATTATACTCCATATGGAGCACTTGTGATTACTTGGAAATGCTGAGTAATGTTTAACTTTTAAGGTCTTTGATGTATGCACTTTAATAAATAGGTTCAGTAAAATTTATATTTCTTGACATATTCATTACTCAGCAAAATTGCATACATTTTAAAAATTATTCTCATACTTCCAATGCCTTCAACCTTTACAATGAATTAATTCCTTTGATGTTATTATACACATTTAATAAAATTATATGCAACTGCACATAAAAATAATATAAGCTTCTCTTTTGATCCTAAAAATAGCCAATTCAACTGTTTTGTCTTTTTTGCAATTTTGTAGAATTTGTCCACAGATCCTCCCTGGAGTTTTGCACTTTTTTGTGTTTCTGCTTGTTTTATTGGTAAACAAAATGTAACTTCTCGATGACTTTAAACTGTACACAAGCTTTAAAATTTATAAACATAATGTTTATATAATTAATTTTAAACTAAGAAAAAACCCAATTACTTTTAAACCATTGTCTTCTTGGGCCCAAAGGAGAAATGGTCCTGTGTTAATTTTTTGTTTCAGGATTCTCAAAGCAAAGCTCTGTGTGTGATCAAGTCTAGTTCATCAGGGGAATTTCAACGTGTCAGCTCCTGAAGAACCATTTGGAGTTTAAACTTATTAGTAGTAACTTATTAAGTAGATAATTGAGAAAGCAGAGCTAGGGCAGGATTTCGGGTCCTAATAACATATGAATGTCTCGTAATTGTCTCTATAAAATCTGTAAAAGTTACTTACTTTGGAACACACTGAAGTGTACTAATTCATTTTTATATAAGTATTTATATGTATCAGTAGTAGGTAGATCTGGGTTGTGATATACTTAGCTTTTGCTTAATAGTTACTTTTTTCAAATCATGAGTTTTTTTAAGTGAATTGTCTAGCAAGATTTTTGTATTGCTTTTTAATATACTGTTGGTTTTAAAATAGCTTTTCGACCTACTTACTACATTTAAAAATTTTTTTTTTTATTGTTGGGGATTCACTAAGGGTACAAAAATCCAGGTTACACTAATTGCATTTGTCAAGCAAAGTCCCTCTTATAAATGTGTTCCTTCCCCAAGAGGTGTGCCAAACGCTGTGACCCTTCACTCCTTCCCTCATTCCCTCTCTCCCCCTTGTACTAGGTCATCAATTGTCTTCATATCAAAATTGAGTACATGGGATTCTTGCTTCTCCATTCTTGTGATGCTTTTACTAAGAAGAATTGTTCCATCTCCATCCAAGTTAGAACAAAAGATGTATAGTCTCTATTTTTTTTAGTGACTGAATAGTATTCCATGGCATACATATACCACAGCTTGTTAATCCATTCCTGGGGTGGTGGGCATTTAGGCTGTTTCCACATTTCAGTGATTGTAAATTGAGCTGCGATAAACAGTCTAGTGCAGGTGTCCTTATGGTAAAAGGATTTTTTTTCTTCTGGGTAGATGCCCAGTAATGGGATTGCAGGATCAAATGGGAGGATAAGTTTGAATTCTTTGAGGATTCTCCATACTTCATTCCAAAAAAGGGTTATATTAGTTTACAGGCCCACCAGAAATGTAAAAGTGTTCCCTTCTCTTCACATCTACGCCAGCATCTGCAGCTTTGAGACTTTGTGATGTGGGCCATTCTCACTGGGGTTAGGTTATATTTAAAAAAAAAATTTACATCAGATTATAAAACTACATACAATTAGGTTACATTCTACTTACTATATTTTTAAATATACTGATAGTTTTATGCTATATCCAAGATAATTTTAATAATAAAAAGGTTTTTGTTTCTAAATATCACTATTATTATATATATTTCTCTGACAGTTAAACAATCACGTGAAAATCCAGGAAAGTGTCATTACTGACTTGAAGTTCCATTAACTGTAGGGACCTATACTCCTGGAACAAGTTTGGTTCTCAAATGCAACCTATCCAAGTTCTTAATTGTCAGCTCACAAAGGGCAAGAATTATGTCTGTCCTATTTTTTAAGAGGATAGCACAGTGACAGGCACAAGTAGACATTCAGTAAGGAATGACAAAACATTTATGCAATTTAAAACGTAGTCCTTTAGTTCCTCTGCCTTGGAGCCTTGAAGTCCAAATAAGAATGCTAGAAACCCAGAATGAAACAGAAATGTGTCCCAGCAAAGTGACATGCGTATGGTTTTCAGAAAACTGGCTATTTGTTTCCTTTAGAAGCATGAGATTGTTAAATATACTTCTATAATGAGTGGATAAGATGGTGTATCCCATGCAGATAACCAGAGAATCACTTAATCAGCAGTTTTGAGACATGAGAATTTCATTTGAGGACATGCAAAACAACTGAATGCATTTCATTACTTTGCATTTAGAGTAGGGAGGTGATGAATAGTCAGAAGGGTATTCCAGCTCTGTTCCTTAGTAGGCAGTTATTTTTACTGACAGGTGAGAATATTTCATCTTATTTGTTTTATAGATACAAGCTGTTACGATGCCCTTTTTACCTCCATGGGTCCTTTTCCCTTCTACTTCTTACCAAGTAAATTATTGAAGCAGGACAACTATTTTGAGGTAAAGTAAAGAAGAAGAAGAGAAATAATATCTCCCTGTTTCCTCTTTCCGAACAATAGGGAAAGATCAAAGTTAGGGGCAGAGCTAATATTGTCAGCTTATAAAGGAGCCCACTCATCATGTCTAACTTTTTTCGACAGGCTCTACAAAGGCTTCTGTTTCTAGGGATGATTTCATTGTCAATATGCAATCAGACAGGTCAATGTTCATTTCATTTGTGAAGAAAACCGCATCAAGCAAATTTCATTATAAAACTTAAAAATCAATATACATTTGTGACAGTATTCTTTAAATAATGAATGAGAGACTACTCCTTTACCCTGAAATAAACATTTTTAAGGATTGGATTTTTACTAAAAGAAGTAAGAAGACGTATTTGTTTTTTCTTTGGACAGTATTTTTATTTGATATGAAAATGGTGATATCAACAATGACTTTTGGACTCTGTTTTGCTTTAAATGCATTTATTGGTCAGTTATGTTCTCTCATACAGTTGTAACTAAATTGAGTAATAAAATATTCAGACATAACAATTGATAACATAACAGTGATAATAATTATAGGTAGTAGTTGTTTAGTTTGCACTGTTTATGAAAACTGTGATAAGATTTTTCATTCATTTCTCACATTTAATCTTTATAACTGCATTAGTATAGGAATATCTGTGCCATTTTCCCAGCAGCCTTTGGTTAGTTCATGTGTGTGCATCATATTTTTTGTAACTCTGTCAGTATTTTACGTTTTTTCATCATCATTAAATCTGTTATGGTGATCTGTGTGCAGTGACTTTTGATGTTACTGCTGTAAATTTTGGAGGTGCCATGAGCCATCCCCCTATGAGACTGAGATGGTGAACTTAATAAAGGTGAGTGTTCTGACTACACTTCACACCTGCTAGTCTCCTATCTCTCTGTCTCTCTCACTCTCTTTCTCTCCCCCTCTCCTAGGGTCTCCCCATTCCTGGAGAAACAATTAGGCCAATTAATAATATTACTGTGGCCTCTTAAGTATTCAAGTGAAAGGAAGAGTCACATATATCTGATTTTAAATCAAATTCTAGAAATGATTAAGCTTAACGAGGAAGGCTTGTTGAAATCTGAGACAGGCCCAAAATAAGGCCTCTTGGACCAAACAGTTAGTGAGGTTGTGAAAGGAAATGAAAAGTTATTGAAGAAAATTAAAAGTACTACTCTAGAGAACATATGAATGATAAGAAAGCAAGACTGCCTTATTGCTGATATGTAGAAAGTTTTAGTGGTCTAGGTAGAAGGTCAAGCCAGCCACAACATTCCTTTAAAAGCCAAAGTCTAATCCAGAGCAAGGCCCTAACTCTGTGAGAGCCGACAGATGTATGGACACTGTAAAAGAAAAGTTTGAAGCTAACAGGTTAATTAAAACATTTAAGGAAAGCAGCAAGTGCTGATGTAGAAGATCTTAAGCTAAACATGTCCTTAAAAACAAAAGTTATACAGTTGACGTAACTAAGGTAATTGGTGAAGGTCGCTGCACTGAACAATGTATTTTCAGTGTATATAAAATAGCCTTTTATTGGAACAAGATGCCATCTATGACTTCATAGCTATAAAGGAGAATTCAATGCCTGGCTTCAAAGGACAGGCTGACTCCCTTGTTAGGAGCTAAGGTAGCTGGTAACTTTGAGTTGAATCCAATGATAATTTATCATTCCAAAAATTCTAGCACTCTTAAAAATATTACTAAATCTACTCTGTGTATTTTCTGTAAATAGAACAAAACCTGATGAAAGCAGTCTGTATACAATATGCTTTGCTGAATATTTTAAGCCCACTGTTGAGATGTACTGCTCAGAAAAAAAAAATTTTTTTCTTCCTTTCACAGCATTACTGTCCATTGACAATGACTTGATTGGTCAAGAGCTCTGAGGGAGATGTACGAGGAAAGTAATGCTGTTTTCATGGTGACTAACACAACACCCATTGTGCAGCCCATGGGTCAAAGAGTAATTTTGACTTTCAACTCATTATTTATTACATACAATGTGTGAGCCTATATAGGTTGCTTAGATAGTGATTACTCTGATGGATCTGGGAAAAGTAAATCAAAACCCTTCTGGAAAAGATTCACCATCTTACCTTTAAGAACATTCATGATTCATGAAAGATAGTCAAATTGTCAACTAAAACAGGAGTTTAGAAGAGGTCGATTCCAGCCCTCATGGATGACCTTGAGGGGTCCAAGACTTTAGTGAAGGAAGTAACTGTGGATTTGGTGGAAATAGCAAGAGAACTGGAATTAGAAGTGGAACCTGAAAATATGAATGAATTGCTACTTTGTTATCATATAATATCATGATCAAACTTGCATGAGGAGTTATTTCTTATGGATGAACAAAGACAGTGGTTTCTTGTAATGGAATCTACTCCCGATGAACATGGTGTCAACACTGTTGAAATAACAAGAAAGGATTTAGAATATTCCATAGACTTAGCTGATAAAACAGTGTGAGGGTTAGAGAGGACTGATTCCACTTTTGAAATAATATCTATTGTGGGTCAAATGCTATCCCATGCTAAAGAAAAATATTTCATGAAAATAAAAATCCATGAATGTGACAAACTTAGTGTTGTCTTCTTTTAAGACATTGCCACAGCCACCCCAATCTTTAGCAGTCTGATTGGTCAGCAGCCATCAACATCCCTGCAAGACCCTCCACCAGCTAAAAGATTATGACTAACTGGAAGGCTCAGATGGTTGTGTGCAATTTTTATCGTTAAAGTACTTAGAAACTAATATATGAATATTGTTCTTTAGGCATAATATTATTTTACACTTAATAGACTATGGTGTAAAGATAACTTTTCTATGCACTGGTAAACCAAAAAAATCTGTGTGTTTTAGTTTACTGGGATGTTAGCTTTATTGGGGTAGGTCTGGAACCAAACCCGCAATATCTCTGAGATATACCTGTAGCATAGGTAGACTAAATGCTATGAGCAACAACTTCCAAAATCTCAGAGTATTAACACTATATATATATATATATATATATATATAATATATATTAACACTACATATATCTAATTAGATTAGATATAGATTATAGATAGATAGATATAGATATGAACACTATATAAATATATATTATATATATTAACACTATTTGTATCTATCTATCTGTTTATCTATATATATATATATTTTTTTTTTTTTTTTAAATCCCTGTAACAGTATAATACCAATGTGTACTTCCATTTGGTTCCACCATTTCACAGAGCTTCTGAGTCCTTTCCTGGATAGCACAGATCTTTTACATGAGATGAGCTTGGAAGAATCCTTTTATCCACGTTCTCTTGGGGAGAACATAGTTATTTGGCTGCACCTAACTGCAAGGGAGCTTGGGAAAAGTAATCAAGAGTGCTGAACAAGTAGTTGGTCTCTCCCTCAAGGGGTTATTATTTCCTTTTATTATAGATGATCAAACTAAGCTTTAAAGTTCACATAATAGCCTATACCCTCAACATCATCTAGGTGGATAACGGTAGTATCAAGTCTGCCTAAGTGTCCCTGTTTTTAAGCACTGCCTATTCCTTCAACCCTGTGCTGGGTGCTTTGCTACTGACTGATTCACCCTGGGAATGACTGGTATCTTCCCAGTGCATAGTTCATCTGGGAAAATGGATGGCTGGGCTTTTGACATTATGCTCTATGAAGGGTCCTCCACTTGACTTTGCTGTAGCTCCTCTGATAATGCTGAAATTTCAAACAGGAATAATAAATACAACTTCTGGGGAGTAGTTTTAAGAACCAGCTGGTGATTCCCATGCTCTTTCTTTCTTGCTGTTATGACAACAGGCTCCAATTGGAGCTGTTCTTATTGAATTAGGCCCATACTCAGGTTGATGAGCAGGGCCTCTCCACAGGCCCATGTTGGATGTGTAGTATGAGTGAGTAAGAAAATTTTTGGTAAGACACTGATAGCTTTATCTTTATTTTATTTTGTCATGATACTATTGTTAAAGCACAAATTTCTTACTGATATGCACTCTAGATGAGAATCTCTCCTTTTATTTCTATCTTATAAAACTAATTCTAGAAGTATATAAGGTATCTGTACCTATTCAGTGCTGTTCACTGGAGTCTTGCTTTAAAGAGTTACAGTTAAAAGAATTATGCTTAACTATACAATGGGACCTGTGGAGCTGATTTAAAAAAGGGCACAGTAAATCTATATTTGTCTACATGAAAAGATGTCCACACACTATGTGAAAATACATAAAATTATATGTATTATATTTCACAATGGAAATAAACACTCCCTTCACGTTATTGTGGGAAAGCAGACTTCCAAGGGCCCTGGAGGGGAGGAGGAGGTGATGGCCAGTTGCATCATCTCTGATGTATTTTAAACTACCAGTATCTTTTGCCTAAACAACCAATTTAGCTTCCGTAATGTCTTTCTATCTTCAGATTCAAACCCCTCTAAATCCATTTTTGGCACCATATAGCCGGTGTTGTCTTTGTAAAAGACCTCATTAACAGATTATTCACCTATCAAAAAATTGAAAATTAACACTATTGATAGCATGAAAAATATCTGTGTCTTTGCCTCGAGTTCCTGTAGTGTTCAAGCCTTCCTGAGAGTCAGGATCAGTGTCAGCAAGAAAGCATCTACTTTGCGTTCCCCTACTCTGAAACAGGTGTCCTCGTCTCTCTCCTGGTTTCCTCTCTGTTCTCACAGCTTTCTTAGCATCTTTTAATTGTCTTTTTGAACCTGCTGGCTTCCTTTATTACATGAAAGCTCATAGGCAGTACAAGTGTTTTGCTATTAATTGTTGTGTCTCCCATATTAAACACATAGAAGAAGAGCACGTAGTGATGTGTTCAATTAGTGTTTGTTGAGCAGTTATAGTATTTAGGCATATATAACAATTTCTCTGAGAATTGGATGTTCAGAGGATTCTGGAGAAAGGCAGCATCTACTGCCTTTTTCTGCAGGTTCAGAACAAACTTATGCTACCACATGCATTTGTAATTTTATGCCAGTCTAGACACCACTAATTTTATTTTTCTCTCCTTTTTTAAAAATTTCAAATTAATATGAGGGTGCAGATTTTTAGATTATATTGTTCTCATTTCCAAAGTAAAGTTCCAGTTGTAAAAGAACCCCTCACCCAGGGGCGTGGTGTACACCCATGCAGGTGCCCATTGTGTGAGATCCTGCCAAATGATCTCCCTCTTTCAATCTGTCAGTCATCCTCCCCCCTTCCCCTTTTCACCCCTTCGCCCATTCCCCTCCCATGACCCCATACTAGACTGTATTTGTGTTTGTTGTTCATATAATTATTTATACATTGGTTTCATATTAGTATTGAGTACATTGGATATTTATTTTTCCATTCTTGCAATACTTTACTAAGAAGAATGTGTTTCCTTACATCTTTTACTTTTACTTACATGGAGTTGAAACATGTTTTTGTTTAGAGGCAGAGGTTCACTCTGTTGTCCTGGGTAGAGTGCCAGGGCATCATAGTTCATAGCAAACTCTTGGGCTTAAGTGATCCTGTTGCCTCAGCCTCTTGGGTAGCTGAGACTACAGGTGCCCTCCACTATGCCTGTCTAGTTTTTCTATTTTTAGTAGAGATGGGATCTCACTATTGTTGAGGCTGGTCTCGAACTCCTGAGCTCAGGCCATCCATCTACCTTGGCCTCCTGGACTGTTAGGATTACAGGCGTAGCCACTACATCAGATCTGGTTTCTTCCTTTCCATCAGCAAAGAACTATGGATGTTTTCCTTGATGGATTACAATCAATTATTTTTTCATTTTAAATTCTCATATTTAAGATATTCTAAATTCTGTAAGGTAACACAATTTTATCTGTAGCCACTATCACTCATGAGTTGTTTAAAGGAAAAATTTAGCAAGTTCTTCCTATTGAATCTTAAATTGTCATTTTTTCTTGATGATTAGTTAAAAGCATTAAGATCACAGTCTGTAACATTCTTCCTCATAGCAGCTATGACACAGCCCATGAATGACTAACTCATTTGATCATTTATTTATAAGCACTTGCTGAATACACTCTAGGAACAGACGTATGGATAGACTAAGGCCAACTCTGGCATAGTCTGTTTAGTATGTTTTAAAAAATATTTTCCTGCAGTACTAATTTCTGTTGCCATTTTTGCAACATAGATGTTGTCATTATAGGTATCCTGATACTTTAAAAATATTCCTTCCTCATGTTGAATGATCTTAAAATGTTTTCTACCCAATTTTTTATAAATTTTATTTAGTTTAAAACTGTTTTTCCCAGTGTTTGTAATTTTGAATTGAGTAGGCCCTTTCGAACAAATAACAATCAGTAGCAGAGTCTTCCTCCTGAAGATACTGATTTAATTTGTCTGAGGTGAGAGCCAAATAGTTTTCCTAAATTCACATGTGATTCTAATGTATAGCTTGGGTTGAAGAATTTTGATCCAGAAGTATGGTTGTCAAAATGTAATCCACAGACAAATTGGAGAGTTTTTGAGTCTTTGAGATGTTCAGAGCTCTTATAATATTAATATGGACTTTGTTGCTAATAGGAGATAATAAATTTTTAAGTTTCAAACCTTCTAGTTATCTTTCCAGGATTGATAGAGTCTTATAAATTGTTTGGCTTATTTTGTGTTGGCTTGCAAGTTGGGAAAACAGTTTACTGAATGAAATTACTGCTTTAAAGCATCAGAAAGTCAGGGAACAGTTAGAATGTTGAAGTTGAGAGCTTTAGTTGTCTTCAGTCAAACACAATTCATTTTACGGATGAGGAAGTTGAAGTCAGAGGGATGAGGTGTCTTGCCCAACTTCCCACAGCTAGTATGTTGATGAATAGGCCTGAGGCCTGTGGCTCCTAACCTGCAGTCCAGGATTCTTTTTGCTGTATTTACCCCTTGCCTCCCAGGACCTGACAAAACGTCCCAAGACTTCAGGCCACTATTTCCCTCTGAGCCAGGTCCTAAAAATTCTACCATTTGTTACTTAAGTCTCAGGGCTAAGTTCTAATTACCTTTTCAGTAATTAGAAAAGGTGATATTATTCAAGAAAAAAAAACTAGTGTATGATCCCCACCTGTGCCTGCAGCAGTGCATCTCCACTGAGAGGCAGCAGTCAGCTTTCATGTGCAAACTCACATTGCTGAGGTCTTAGATCTGGCAGGTGTGTGGTACCTGGTAAAGGTTTCTGTTACCAGCAGATCAAATGTTCTCCAGGCTCCGTCCTTGTTCCCACTTGTCAGTCACCAAAAGTCAGCTTTCTCCTGAAAAACAAGTTTTGTTTTTATACAGTTAACTGGTAGATTGGTGAAATGAGTTAGAGCTTTTTCTTTTAGGAAGTGTTTTTTTTGGGAGAATAAAGTAGCAGAATGAATCTGTTGAGGATGCACTTTTGTTTTGTTTTTTTCCTTATATTGTACACAGCTGAGATGACAGAAGTTGAGACGAGGTTGGCAACAAACCGAATTGATGGACTTGGAAAAAAAAAATAACAAAAGAACTTCAGTGGAATGGGCTCCTTGGCATGCTGCAGCCCATATCATGTTCAGAAATGAGGATAGAAAATGCTTGGGGGCTTATTTCTTAATGCAGTTTATTATATTATGTCATCTAATGGAGTATTATGTTTGTTTTCTTTTAATTGCACCCTTTCCACCTTGGTCTAACCTAAGTGGTCTCCTAGACTGGGATGTCGGACTGATTTTTTAAAAATAATGTACTTGTTCAATGTTTGTTCCTAGAGATATGGTGGATAATGTGGTTGAAATACCATAACCCTTTAGAGTTGTAAGTATGGTTCAATGTCACTTACAGGGATACAAGTACAATACTTTTTTTGAAGTCTGAAATATGCATATTTCTACATTCCCAAACAGGGTAGCACTTCAGATAAATTGAAATTTGTTTCTTGGTTTGGACAGCTGATGAATAGAATGTAAAAACCAAGTATTTTCTTGTGGTAGTCATCCAAGATCAGACAGTTAATCATATTTTTCCATGGGTTTAGTAATGAGGTTTTATATATATGTGTGTCATTTTTTTTCTTGAAAGAAATAAGGTCCATGCCCCCCCCCCCTGTATTTTTTCATCTTTTCAAAAATTAGTAGTGGTAGCAAAACAGGTGGTTCCTCATATGGAAGGAGAGGGAAACTCTGTATGATTGAGTTGTGACATTATGGGTTGATGTCATAGGATCAATCTTCCTAAAGTGAAATATGACAAAGTAAAAAAAGTTCACAGTGTCACAGGGTATAAAGCACATAGCCCATGAAAATAATCACTTGAAGTCTGGTATAGTGATGGAGAGAAAACCATCAAAACTATAGGCAGGGTGGCATATCTGTGAGGAGAGAGTTAGGCTACGTCTTGGTTGGTACACAAAAAATAAATCTCAGTGAGCATGGTCTTCAGCACTATTAAAGGAAATCTGATATTTTTATTTAATAGTAATTTAAAATATTGGAGATCCCTAAAAGAGAGAAAGTTCTATTAAAAATACTTTGTTGAGCATTTCAATTCTTTAACAATAAATTATACATAATTAAAACATTTATAATACACAAAAGATGAAAGAAAAACATTTATAATCCACATATTCACAACCTCTTTTGAAAAAATGTGAATGTATTATTTTGCTGTTTCCTTTAGGTCCAGTTTAATTACAGACACAAATGAATCCTTAAGTCCCACACATAACTGCAGCTCCTCCCAGCTCAGTCTCTTCCACCTCTGCAGAGGTAATAAAGTGTTTTCTTTTCGTTCATGAGTATATACTTTTACTACCAATTCAGTTATCCAAAATGCATAGTATCATTTCTTTGTTGTTGAAATATTTATACAAATAACATGATATGATACACGTCCTTTCGCTGCTTGTTTGCTTCTGTGTTTGATATAGTCAACCTGGATTCTACTTTATTTATTTTAAATGCAACATAACATAAATGTCCAATATAGACATTTCTTTAGAGCATGTCCCCACAGATGTTGTGTCTCTGGATTATAGGGTATGCATGTTAACTTCAGTAGACATTGCCAAATTGTTTTCTCGAAATGGTTGCTGAAGTGCATGTTCCCATTAACAGCATTTAACAGTTCCCTTAACTTGCTTGTAGTTAATGTTTGGCTTCCGCTGCTTCCAGTTTGCATATCCTTCCTCAGTCCGTGCAGTCTCAGTCTTACTGACTTTTCTTAACTAGATCTAGCCCTTTCTCAGCACTTTAACAAAGCCACAATCTATTGCTCTTTTATCTCCTGGGTGGATTATGCCTGTTGCTAGTCTGAGCTTTATTTTGTGACTTGGTTCTAATAACAAGACTTCTCTTTACTATTAAAGGCACTTGGACTGATGTTCTGAAAAGTAGATTTTTCTAATCTATCTCAGAGCCTATTCCTTTAGGATCTTACGTTAAATGTAGGATGAGACTTTATCTGACTTCTTAAGTTTCTCTTCCCAGGATTGAAATTCAGTCCCTGAAATTCATTCTGCTTCCCAGGACTTTGACTGATGCTACTGGGCTTTTCTGTGACACAAGTTTTCATCCCCAAGCTTCAACAACCATCTCTTGTCTTCTTTTGGACTTCCTGTCTCTATTTTAAGGTTGCTCTTTATCTGTTACATACGTGCAGGCACTGTGTTTCCTTACTGGGCTTTCTCTCGTCACCTTTCTGACCTCAAGAGCTGGTCTAGTTCCAGAGCAAGTTAATCTTGCTCTTCCATGGACTCTGCCATTGATGCCATTTAAGAAAAAGATTTATTGCTGTCTTCTCTGGGAGTGATTTCATGCTGTTTGTCCAATCTCCTGTAAACTCTTGTCAATTTTTCTTGAAACTCTCTACTTTGAAAATCATTATCAGGACTGCCAGATATTGTAACATCTTCTCCACAGATGTGACTAATATATTCATATTATGATGACCAAGTAACAAATAACTGCCTTTAGCCCAAATATCTGGAGTACATCACAAAACTAAAGGCCCAAGGAAAACATTATAAGGGAAAATCAATCCTTTACAAAGAGACTTTTCCCCCCTGATGTCACAAGTAGTACATGCTCATTTCAGAAAATTTGTATAAAGAAAAGAACTATGAACTTTTTGCCCCAACCCAGATAGAAAAATATGCATGAACATTTTAATTTAGTACATGTTTCAGCACCTGCTAGATGCTGGGAGTAGGAGGAGAATGGTAAATACGACTTCAGGAGGTGAAGGTCTATCAGGGCACAGGTAAGTAACTAAATTTCTGAAAAATCGAAAGCCCAGTATATCTGACAAGAAACCCTTTCTGTTAAATAATACACTAAATTTCTGTTGTGAACATCTAGGAGGAGAATGTTACAGGGAAAGGGAACTTCATGTGAAGAAAGTACCCAGGACTGAGAGGATTTGTGTGGCTAAATTCAGAAGAGACCCTACTAATTTAACATGGCGCTTTGTGGATGAGGCAAGGGGAGATAAGAATATATACAACATTATAAAGTTCTACCACGCAGTTTTCAGATATAACCAGTTTCACATTAATTAAAAGTTAAAAAGGTATATTTTAGAATCAAATAATGTTATATTGTTTCATAACTTTTTTTAAAGTATAAGTCTAGATGAGCATAGTGGAAGGTACCTGTAGTCCCAACAACTAGGGAGGCTGAGGTGGAAGGATCACTTGAGGTCATGGATTTAAGGCTTAGTGTGCTGTGATTGAGCTTGTGAACAGCCACTGCCCTCCAGTGAGGGCAACACAGTGAGACCCCGTCTCTATAAGCAAAACAAAAACAACAAAACAAACAAAAACCAGTTTTATCGCCATATGGCCAGGCCTGACTATGTAGAAATTGAATAACTTTTACATTGGCTTAAATATTGGTGGCATGTAACTCTTATATAAAAATTCCATATCTCCAACTATTTATATAATTCTGATACACGTTTATAGTATTAAACCAAAGGGCTCCTTCTCTCTGATACAAAGGCAGAGTAAATGTTTACATACAACAAATAAGGATTGATGCCGTTCTGCGATTCTCCTCCTCAAAATTCTCTTGTCATCAACAATGTCCTTCCTTTTCTCGCCGTGATAGGAGCGGTTCATCAGATTGTCCTCTAGCAATTCCAATTTTTCTTATCAGTGAGAACCAAAATATGTCATCCTCCTTTCTATATTTAGGAATTGTAGGAAGCTGTGCTATGACATGTGAGATGTGAGGAGCATCTGTTAAAGAGAATGCTAGAATTTGAAGGTGTGAAACGTTCAAACACACGATAAGCTTCGGGCTCAGCTTCCTTCTAGGATGACAAAAGGCTTACAGTATTAGAGAGCTAATTCTCAGCGTATTTCTATGAGGTCGCTTTCATCTTCCATAAATGCATAGAGGCATAGAAATGGTGCGTTGGCTCAGTGCTAAGCTTTGTATGTCTAGCTTGATGTTAACAGTAACTCTGAAGGTAGAGTGTTGACGATTTAGATTTTAACAAGTTCCTTATTTAGAACAATCATCTCTCTTGGCTGTAGCTTAACTCTTTTACACTCATTTTTAGGGCTCAAAAAATACATGTGCATATACAAGATAGTTTTGGATTTTTGTATCTCAGTAATACAGTGTATTTCTAGAAATACAATGTTGGACAATCAAGTTCACTGAGCTTATCCTAGAAAAAGTGCTACATACCTCATTGCTGAGTATCACTGTGGTCACCAAATGGCCAAGGTGAGTGGTGACTTAGCGATATTCAGCAATGAGGTATGTAGCACCTTTTCTATGATGAGTTCATGAACTTAGACATCTGACCTCATATACATGAACCTATCAGTTAAACTTCATTTCTTTGTGTATTTGAATGCCGTTGACTGTTACAGAAAGGCAAGTCTACTATTTGTGTTATGTTGGCTCTTTCAGTCTACTGCAATCTTGTTTATCATTTAGAGGCCCCCAGTTAACCACTGACGTGACTAGTAAGCAACCTCTCTTAGAGCTTTGGTGTTATCTCCCCCTGTTTTTTCAGTCATACTCTCTTGGAAGAGTCTTTGATTTAGGCCCACATCAACAATAAAAGATAATAAAATGATGGCTTTGTTTCTATTGTAATTATGGTAAGGTAATTTATAAATACTTTGTTTACTTAGAAACCATAATCATTAGTCACATTTCAGTCTGTTTTAAGCATTATTTTTTTATGGTTGTTTTGGGCTGGATCTTAAGCCATCAAATGCCATCAATGAAAGATGGCACTTTTTCAGAAATATAGATCTTAAATTTAACGGAATTTGCTTTGCTAAATTCATACCGTATATCTACTTAACTATTATTTTCCTGTGATAAATATATTCTTTCATCTCATTCTCATTTCACATTTGCTTCATGATGCAAGATTATTGTTTTCTCCACATTGAGGACAGAGGTTTAATTGAGATGATCAATATCTCAATACTTGCCAGTGGACACATGCAAACACTCATTTCTTCTTATAGCGTTTCCTCTATATGCTACACTATCTTTCTCTCTTGTTATGTTCCTTTATTTCTACCCAAATCTGACCCCAATTTTAAATTGGAGCTCAAATCCAACCTTTCTGGGTTTTCCCAGATCTTCCCATTTGGAATAAATAACTCACCCTCCAGTAATCACACATCATACTGAAAAAACTTAGCACCACCTGCCTTGTGTTCTATGTAGATGAGGATGTTTTTGTTTTCCTACTGTGAAAACAACTACCAAAGACAGAATTTTGTAACCCCCAGGGCGGCTGCCTTTTCCATAACATGTATTCAGGGATATTGAATACTTTAAATGAGAAAGTTTCTTAGGTAAGTTATTGATTGCCTTGCATTTACTGGCCATCACATATTTGTGTCTATCTACTTTGTCAGGAGACATAAGAAAGGAAATGAATGACATCAGTGTTCTTCCATGGAAACTGTGGACCCCAGGGACTTTAACTTCTGTTTTAGTTTGCAGCTCTGTGTTAGTCAACAAATCAATTAGCCTTTATAAACCTTAGTTTGATTTATCTAAAAAAAAAAATGAGATGATGGTACCTTCTCGTTGTTGTGATGATTAAATAGATAATAATTTCAGGGAGCATGACACAGTTCTGTGGCATGAAGAAAGAGCTTAATACATGCTATTTGCTAAAAATAATAGTAGCTGTTACTATTGTCTTCCTCAGTAAAGTCTACTTGGGGTATCTGTTAGGTATGCAAGGGGACTGACTCAGGAAAAAAAATAAGAATTAGAAGCCAGATATTTTGATAATATATTTATACAAAAAAGCCACCACAAAAGTAGAAAAGTGATTTTTTTTTTTTTTTTATATAGAGTCTCATTATGTCACCCTTGGTAGAGTTCTGTGGTGTCACAGCTCACAGCAACCTGAAATCCTTAAGCTTAAGTGATTCTCTTGTCTCAGCCTCCCAGGTAGCTGGGACTACAGGCGCCCACCACGATGCCTGGCTATTTTTGTTGTAGTTGTCATTGTTGTTTAGCTGGCCCTGGGTTGGATTTGAACTTACAAGCCTCTGTGTATGTGGCTGGCAGCCTACCCGCTGAGTGATTGTTTCTATACATTTGATGAAAGGATAGTCTTGATGCATGTTAATACTTTGTCTCAAGCCAAGAAAGCAAAATTTAGGAAGGGGTCATTAAATAATTCTGCTTGAGTGATTCCACCTTGTTTCTAAGTAGACATTGCCTTCAGAATTTTTATGGAATATCTAATAGATATATTTTGGAGAGGTATCTCAGATGTAAATGACAGAATATAACTGGTTGTACTGAAACATCTTTATGCCAGAGTAATAAAATTGACAACTGATTGGTGGATATTTTGTGTATGTTTGTGGAGGTGAATATATTAGGTGTAAAGAAACAAATATTTTTTCCTATAAGAAAGCCTGAAAATTCCTACTTTTTAGACTATAGGTTTTGTTTTCCATTTATAATAAACATTTCTTACTGGGCGGTGCATGTGGCTCAAAGGAGTGGGTTGCCGGCCCCATATGTTGGAGGTGGCGGGTTCAAACCCAGCCCTGGTCAAAAATTGCAAAAAAAAAAAAAAGAAACAAACAAACACAAAAATTCTTACTTTTAGCTGATGTTTAGCTCAAAATATCTCAGATCACGTCATATACAAATATTAACTCACAATTAGTTACAGAGCTAAAACTTGGAGAAGAAAACATAGGAGTAAATAAGCAATAGTTTCTTAGATAAGACAAAAAAGGACTCGTGAGAAAAGGAAAAGATAGATTGTACTTTATCATAATTAAAAACTTTTTTTTCTTCAAATGCATCAAAGAAGTGAAAAGACAGAAGTTGAAAAATGTATTTACAAATATAACAAGGGGTTTATATTTAGACTGTATACGGAACTCTTACAATTCAACAATATTAAGAAAAATAACCCAGTTAAAAACTGGGCAAAGGATTTGAATTGACATATCTTCGGAGAAGTTGGACCAATAGCCAATATGCACATGAAATGTTACTCAAGATGATCAGCCATTGGGAAAATGCAAATCAAAACCTTAGTGAGATACCTCGTTATGACCACGAGGATGACAAAAAAAAAAAAAAAAAAAAAGGCAAAATAAGTATTGATGAAGATGGGGAGAAATTGGAACACTCAAGCATTGCTGGTGAAATTGTAAAACGATGCAGCCAATTTAATAAATATCAGTTCCTCAAAATGTTAAAAACAGAGTTAGCACCTCTTCATCCAACAATTCCACTCATGCAGAGGTCCTCAAACTGCGGCCCTTGGGCCACATGCAGCGGTGTGATTGTATTTGTTCCCATTTTTTGTTTTTTTACTTCAAAATAAGATATGTGCA
>CAUYPK010109510.1:0-32893 GCA_963574355.1 Loris lydekkerianus
AAAAAAAAAAAGATTAAGAAAACTTTTGTGGAGACAGGATAATACAATAAACCCTCATCTCTGGACTATTTTTAGGGACCCTCACTTTAAAAAAAAAAAAAAAAAAAAAAACTTACAATTGACTCCTGTTGGCTAACTTTGAGATGGAGACTTCTAATGATGATTTGACATATGTCACCAAATTGAGAATCTAAATGTATAGATTGCAAACATCATTCTGTCATATGAATCCTTGGAATATTTTTATTTTAGCTATGACTGTTTTTTATTTATTTATTTTTTGAGACAGAGTCTGACTATGTGACCCTTAGTAGAGTGCTGTGGCATCATAACTCACAGCAACCTCAAACTTTTGGGCTTAAATTAAGTGATTCTCTTGCCTCAGCTTCCCAAGTAGCTGGAACTACAGGCACCTGCCACAATGCCTGGCTATTTTTTAGTTGGAGTTGTCATTGTCATTTAGCAGGCCTGGACCAGGCTTGAACCCGCCAGCCTTGGTGTATTTGGCTGGTGCCTGATCACTGAGCTATGGGTGCCGAGCCTTGTTATGGCTCTTTACACACATCATTGCACAGCATATCTTCCCTCCTAGGTGGAACCCCTTTTGCAATTCCATTTTTCTTTTATAACATAACATTGTTAGGGTCTTTATATTTTATTCCTTTTTGAACTAGGCTGACATATTATTGGAAGATGAGCAAGAAAAACTATACACAATTTTATCAGATAAATATAGTTAAATAGAGTTTAGTAGTTGAATAAATTCAAGATGTGATCTATGACAACTATTGTCATAAAGAACAGGTACTGTACAAGTCATATCAGCAAAGGTTTAGAATCCAAAGAGGGTATGAATTGTGTGTGTACGTGTTCTCAAAATCCATATTTTAAAGCCTATATCCTCAATGTGCTGGTATTTGGAGTTGGAGTCTTTGAAAGTAATAGGATCCTGAGGGTAGGGCTTTCATCGATGGGATTAATACCTATATAAGAAGAGACTTGAGAAAAATAATCTTTCTTTCTCTCCACATTGTGTGTATACAAGGAGAGAAAGTCACCTGCAAACAGGAAGAGTACCCTCACCAGACAACAGATCTGCCAGCACCTCAATCTTGGACATCCCAGCTTATAGCACCACTAGGAATAGATTTCTATTGTTTAAGCCATCCAGTCTATGGTGTGCTGCTATATTACAGTAGCCTAAACTGACCAAGACAAAAATAAAGTCCCAGTTCTAGTTCTGCCAGTCACTAGCTTTGGGGTCTTGGGGAATTCCCTCAACTTATTCCCACATTTAATTTCTTTATTTTCTTTGGCGAGATACAAGGAACTTTATTAATGTTACATGACAAGGTGGGGCTTCCTAGGCCCCTTCTGTTCTTCAGGGGATCTGGTGTGGAAACTGTGTTGAGGTGAGATTCTCAGTGAATTGGGGCACTGAGTAGGCAGGGGCACCCCATCAGCTGAGGGCCTCTCTCTTCCTCTCATGCTCTGGCTGGGGCTGGGGGTCCACAGGCTCTTATTCCTCTGAGGTCATGTGGGCCATAAGGTCCACCAACCCTGTTGTTGTAGCCAAATTCATTGTCATACCAGGCGATAAGTTTGACGAAGTAGTCATTGAGGGCAATGCCAGCCCTAGCATCAAAGGTGGAAGAATGGGTGTCACTGTTGAAGTAGGAGGAGATGGCTAGGTACTCTGTATAGCCCAGGATGCCATTGAAGGTTCCTCTAACGCCTGCTTCATCACCTTGTTTACTTTAAGGTCCATGACCAATACAATGGCATTGGGAATACAGAAAGCCATGCCAGTGACCTTCTCATTCAGCTCAGTGATGACCTTGCCCACAACCTCGGCTGTACCAGTCAAGGCAGGGATGATGTTCTGGAGAGCCCAACAGCCATCATATCACATCTTCCCATAGGGGCCATACACAGTCTTCTGGGTGGCAGTGACTACCAGGGTCCTACCCTGGGGGCAAGGTCCTTCAAGACCTGTGGGAAATGGCAGTGTATGAAGAAAAAAAAGAAAAGAAAAAAATAAATAAATAAAGTAAAAGCAGCAAGAGATAAAGAGGACACACAGAATAGAGTTTTAAAGAGAGGGCACCAGGGGTCCACTGTTAGCTTGTGGGGCTTCAGTGAGTGGCCCTGAGTGCTTGTTCTACCCAGCTTTTATTGAAGGCTATTTTCTCATTTAGCCAAGGGGATACGCTGTAGGAGTAAAAACATCATCAGTTTCTCTTAGTAAACATGTTAGTTCTTATTCTATCTATAATCATTAATTTTAAGGGTCTGGGCGCCATCTTGAGAAATCTGGAACCTGAACCTTGTGTGGGGGCAGCCTCCTGTTTGTGGTCACACACACAGATCCCTTGGGGAGGTTAGTCCTCTCTAGTTTCTCTGTGGAGCACAGTGGCATCAGTTCTCTGAAGAATCGGTGGAAAAGAGAAATTTTCCCCTTATCTCCCCCTGGAGGTATTTCCCTCCATGGTTGTGTACAAGCCCTCCTGCCCATATCTCAGGACTCCAAATCAAGGAACTGTTCCCTTGATCTCTGCTCTGGCCATTATACAAATCCCCACAATGGGTGTTTGCTTTGATTGTTGACTGGGCAGGGGTCAGCCTGGTTAATGTTCCTTCCCAGGCCTTGCACACAGCTTTTGCAATGGCCAATATTCTTCAGAGTGCTTACAGACCCAGCAGGAGTATTTGCAAGCTGTATCCCTCATAGGTCATGCTTCAGTAAAAGCAGAAACTGCTCAGACAAGTAATTCAACCATTATATTAAAAGTAAGATAGTTAAACTGTTTTTATTCGTCCTTGCTCAGCTTATTTCTCTGTTTTTCTTAGAGTATTTTCCCTTGCCAAGAATGGGTCTTCAGTCCCCATTCTCCCTCCATGACGGCATGGACTTTGGTCACAAGTCCCTTCATGATACCCAAGTTGTCATGGATGACCTTGCCCAAGGGGGCTAAGCAGTTGGTGCAGGAGGCATTGCTAACAATGATGAGGTTGTTTTTGTATTTCTCATGGTTCACACCCATCACAAACATGGGGGCATAAACAGAAAGAGTAGAGACTATGACCCTTTGGCACCCCCCTGTATGTGAGCCCCAGCCTTCTCCATGGTGGTGAATATGCCAGTGGACTCCACAACGTAGTCTGCACCTGCCTCACCCCATTTGATTTTGGTGGGATCTCGTTCCTGGGAGATGATTGTGGGATGTCCATTGATGACAAGCTTCCCGTTCTCAGCCTTGACTGTGCCATGGAATTTGCCATGGGCGGAATCAAACTGGAATATGTAGACCATGGAGTTGAGGTCAAGGAAGGAGTCATTGATGGAGACAATATTGACTTTGCCAGAGTTAAAAACAGCCCTGGTACCCAATATAGTCAAAGCCATTTATTCCGACCATATTCATTTTCACCATAGTGTCTTGGGGGTGCGGCTGGTGCTGCACAAGAACATGCAGCTGTCTGTTGAATGGGAGGATCAGAGAGCCCACATTTAATTTCTTAACCCCCAAATGAGTATGTTAATACCTCACAGGTATACTAAGGATTAAATGAAAAAATAGAGGTGTTTTGTAAACCTCAGATCATAGCACAAATAATAAGGTAATTTAATGTTTTTAGGTGACTTTCTGTTCTAACACCTAGACAAATGTGGACAACATGTAAGGACATTTAATGCCATAAAATATACTAATATCAAAAATAGAAAAAGAATGTCCTTAGCCATGCAAACATACACAGTACAGCTGTTGCCTAAGTCAACTATTTGAAATAAATTGAAACATTATGCAAGTTATAGATTGTGTCATTGTTGTCATTTTCTCTTTGTTTATTGAAAAATAAAAGAGATGTATAATTTACATGCAATAACATGAAATCCCTGGTTTTAGGTTCAATTCAGTGAGTTTTGATATCTAGTATATACTACTCTACTACTACCAAAACAAGATTTATAAAGTCCTTTCTGAATTCTAGTCAATATACTTAGTTTAACAGAGGCAATCATTTCTGATTTCTATTATCAAAAATTTGTTTCTTCCTATACTTTGGCTTTTGTAGTACTCTTTTGTCTCTGCCTCTTTTGCCCAACAAGATGATTTGGAGATTCATCTACATTATACATATCAACAATCTGTGTGTTTCTTTGAATTGCTGAGTAGTGTTCCACTATATGAATATATCAACAATTTTATTTCTATTTACTCTGTTGAAGGACACTGGTTTATAGCTTTTGGTTATTATGAATTCATTTGCTATGAACATTCTTGCTTAAGTCTTATTGTGGACACATATTTTCATTTATCTTGAGTGAGTAGGACTTCTCTTCGGAATGTGGTTTCCCTGAGAGCATTATTTCTCTGAAAGTGGAATTAGTGAGTTATAGAATAGGTACTGATATGAGTATGAAATGGTACATCTACATCAGAAAAAAAATTGGGAGTATTTTATAAAAGTAAATGTGTACCTAACATTTATAGCATCTACACTGTTTATTGTAGACTTTATAGAAAATGTCTCAAGGGTTCTTTTTTTTTTTTTTTTAAATATTGGAACAAATTTTAAACTCTTATCAGTAATACACAATGCTTCCAGTCACTTTACATCCTGTGTTTGGGTTGATAGCTATTCTTCTTAATTTGACATTGTCAGTGCTTTGTTTTAATTCTTGTTTTTTTCTAAGTTTTTATCTCTAAGTTCATTCACATTTGTTACACGCATTCCTATTTCATTCCTTTATATTATTGAATGGCATTTCATTATAAAAAAATAACTAAATTTGTTTATCCATTTATCTAGTTGATAAACATTTGAATTGTTTCAATTTTATCTCTTATGCAAAAAGCTGTCATAGATGAAAGCATGCAAATCTTAATATACTAATATTTTTATTTCTCTCTGAGAGTTGTATTTATACAACCAGTATATATCAATATACAGCAAATTAGTATCCGTGGGTCAAATACATTTGACTACCTGTTTTTATAAATAAAATTTTACTAAAATGCTGGTGCTTATTTGTTCATGTATTATCAATGAGTACTTTTGTGCTTCAATGGTCAAGTTGTAATAATAACCACAGTAGTTGTCTATTTATCTTTAATTAAATTGCTATGGTTCACCAAAGCAGTTATACAATTTTGTATTCAAATCAATATTGTATGACAGCTTTTGTTTCTCATCTTTGCCATTCATATGCATTGTCACTTTTTAAAATGTTACATCTTCTAGTTGAAAAGACCTTAACATTTCAGGTTTTTATCTGTATTATCCTGATGATTAATGCCGACCACCTTGTCATGAGCTTATTGCCCATCCATTTATCTTCTTTGCTGAACTAACATTTTTTGCCATGTGTTAAATTATGTTGCTTTTTTTATTGTTCATATAATACTCAAGATAGAAGTTGTTTTTAAGATAGTAATATTCATATTGCAATTTATCCCAGTCCATGATTTTTCCTCATCTTTTCCTGAATGCTGTATTTTGATGAATAGGTTATGCACTATGTATACACACACATTTTTTAATCCATTCATCCCTATTGTTTACCTAGGTTGATTCTATATCTTGGCTATTATCTGTATAGTGCTGCAATAGACATAGAAGTGCAGCGATCTCTTTGACATACTGAGTGCATTTCCTTTAGATATATAGCCATAGTGAAGTTGTTGGGTCATAAGAAAGTGTATATAGAATGAGGTAGGGAACAAAGATCATTTTCTTTCCATGTATATATTTAGATTTTATGGCACCATTTATTAAAAAGATTTTCTTACTCCTTTGAATTGATTAAGAACCTTGGCCAAAATCACTTAATAATGTAGGTGTGAATGTACTGCTGGATTCCATACTCTATTTATCTATTTGTCTATCCTTATATGAGACCACAGTGTGTCCGTTACTGTAGCTGTATATAAATGTTGAAATCAGCATAAATTTCCCAACATTTTTCATCTTTTAAAAATACTGTTTTAGCCTTTTAGGCCTTTGCATTTCAGTATGCTTTTTAGAAAAAAAATAGTATCAACAGCTGTGTTTTTGATTGAGATTATGTTGAATCAATACATAAACTTGAGGGTAATGGAAATCTTAATAATATTGAGACTTACAATCCTTGTGCAATTCTATAATTCATTAATTTATATTTATTTTATTTATATCAATAATTTTTTTACTTTCAACTTTTTCATTTTTCTATTTGTATTCTATTACAGAGATCATACAAATATTTCATATTTTATTTCTAAGCATCTTATACATTAAAAACTCATTTATAGATACACTTATTTTGGTATATAGAAATTAATAAGTTTTGTATTTTGTGGACTATATTGTGCTGGTAGAATCTAATAACTAGGCTTTTTGAGAAAAAAGGGAGCCATGGTTTGTAGGGTTTCCTGATTTTCATGATATAAATACGGTGACAGATTTCAAGCCACCAGGGGGCACATTGATCCCAAGTGAGGAAGACAGGTGTGTACAGTAGCACACCTTACTATAGTACACGTATTTCCATCATACGGATATAATAGATATGAATACTGTCAAGACCATAAGTAGATAAAATGTGATAAAAGTTACTGGGAAGTAATCCTTCTGAGTATTTATTGCCTTTGTTTTTATTATAATTTGTTAAATGTGTTTTAAGTTGATTTCTGTTTTATATTCTGTATATAAAATTTCTAAGCATTTAAAAATCAACTCTTGTCAACCAATATTAGCCAAGCACAGCAAACCATTGCCTTGATCTTTGTGATTTTCTTACTTGTTTCATTATCATTTTAAGGGGGGTTCGTAGCTGTTTTTTGTTTGCTTTTTTATGATATGGAGGGTAGTCTATAAAACAATTACATTATCTGTGAATAAGAACATAACTACATTTTTCTATTTAAATTATCTACTTTTCACTTCTTCTTGCTTAGGACTTATAGTAAAATGTGTAATTAAAGTGATAATAGCAATCACAATTTTATTGTCTTGTGATCTTAGGACTCTATAGATCTTTTTATCTTTTACAGCCTAGTCACCAGCTTACTGAGAATTAGAAGAGCTAACTCAGCTTCACAGCCTGTCAGTTTTCTGCCCCTGGGGAGTTCCCTCTCTGTCCTGATGCTCTCCTGACCCTGGATGTCTGTTACACTGCACCTAATGAAGCCACTTTGGAAGACTCCCCTCAGCACCTGAAATATGCGTAAGTCTTTAATAGTGTCTGCCTTCCCTTGGTGACCTTCAGAATTCCTCAGAGAAGTTGATCTTCTCTTACCAAGCTTATAAGTAGAAAATTTATTCTCCTGGCCTAACTCCAGCCTTAGGCAGCCACTGTCTTGCAAGTAATGAAGGCCTTTATACTACTTAAATCTCAGAGGAACTATCCCTCAGCAATTCAGACATGAGTTCATTTTTTAGTGCTATATCCTACTACATCCTTTGAAGATCCATAGGAGAGTGTAGACAAGGGAATGTAGGCTTGCTCTGTCCTTAGGGTTCCTCAGAGTCGTGATCCATCATGCCAGTAGCAGATGGCCATCGAAAGTTTGACTGGTTCCTCTTCATCCTTATCTACAATGGGTTTCTCCTCTTCCTGCTGATGTGCACAGAGAAAAACTGACTTGGATCTTTTCTTTCCTAGAAATCACTCATTACTTTCTGTAATTTTAGTTCATCTACTTTTGTTTTGTTTAAAACTCAGTCTCTGCCTTGTTTTAAAAATACCATATACATTTGGCTTGGCTTGGCTTGTTCTCGTTGTCAGGGTGGGAATAATAAAGTCCTGTGACTTTTTATATCCTAATGGAAAAAGAGTCTCAATTTCTTAATTGTTAATGAACAGATATTGTTCAACTTCTGATCACATTCAAAAAGTGTTTATAAAAACTCTTACCATTACTAATGGGTTTTTAAAGGATTAGGAGCGACAAAAGTAGAAATTAATTAAAAATTACACCATGCATTCATCTCCATATGCCAATAAATGACCTCTAAAAATTCAGAAGTACATGATGAAATATACATTATAATTTTGTGCGAGAAAACAGCCATCATTAAAAGATTATCTATTTTTCTGAAAAATTTTTGACCAATGATAACTAGTTGGTGGTAACTGATGTTATTGTCTATAATACTCCCTCCCTTCTTCTTTCCCTCTCCACGTCCCTCTGCCGTTCCTGCTTCTTTCTTCCTTTCTATCTCTCTCTCTCTCCCTCCCTCCATCCCTACTTCCCTTCCTACCTTCCTCAAAAGGATCTATAATAAAAGAACGATAGCTAGCAGTCTATCAACAGAGTCTGCTAGTAGGATATAAGAGGTGATTATGCAGAAAGCCCTCTTGATAAGACCACCCAAGCCACTGTCAAGTATAATTACCAGCCAGACTTCAGAAGCATTTATAATAGAGGTTGAAACTGAAGTTTGGGAATCATCTCACTCTACCTAAACACACCAGCTACATTCTTATACATGTACTATAAAATCCAAAAACAAACAGCAACCACACAAGGGACAGTGCTCATTGACCAGAGGATCAGAGTATATCCTGGACAAACACCTGAATCCCTGTTCCCTGTCTTATAGTTAGATGAGTAATACCCAGACCCCCTCCTTCTATAAACTCTGACCACATCTATGGAAAGAAAAAGAGGGAAGGTAAAGATTTTTGAAACACTGAGAAATGTAAAAACAGGAATGTAATTTAACTGAGATGCAATCATTTATAGATTCCCCCTAAAATAATTTATATATTATGTGTATATCTGAGTTATTGGTTATAAATCCTGATGTGTTTATTTTAATGGAATGTATTATATAAATATTATCTATTTATATACTTCATACATCATAAACTATATGTGATTAATATATTACCCATATATATTTTTATATATTTATGACATATAATATATTCTGTGATATGATATAGCTAATTTATTAAATGCTTAATATATGCTATCTATAATACCACACAGTAAGATATAATGTTAAGTCAATGTACAATATACAACACACTCTGATAAGTGCTTTCTGCATTACTTTACTTAATTACCTGTGAATTTTTATAGGCTACATACTATTAGGATCTCCTTTTGGAGGTGAGAAAAATGAAATATGAGGAAGTAGTTGAACAGACAGGCTAACTCACATAATCTCTCCATATCTACACCTCTCTCCTCTTCTCTCAGGGTAGAGCAAGGGCTACCTCAAATAAAAAAAATAATAATAATAACCACAGCTATGGAGTTTTAGGGCTTGTTTCTAATTTTCTATTTCTGGTTCTGGTACTTACTATTTGAGTGGTTTTTGTCAATTCACTTAATCTTTCTGACGTTTAGTAAAATAAACTGAAGATGGTCATATCGACAATTAAAAGAAATAATGTATGCAAAAGTACAGGTGGACAATAGTTCTTTTTGAAATTTTTTCCCCAGATAAATATCCAACAAATATGAGTATAATGTTAATAATAGAATAGAAAATACAATGTTCAACTCCTAGTGATACCACTGGTTTCTTTAATAATGCTCTAAGTGTTTGTTAAATATGCTTTATACTTCCCCAGTGCAAGTTACATGAAGTGTTAACAACACACAGAGAACCGTGGAAATTTCAAATCCATTTATTAGCTAAGACTTAATAAATTTACTTCTGTCTCATATTTAATCTCTTGTCTGTGAAAACTAATTATTTTTGCTGTAAAATGAAGTATTTTGAAATTACTAAAAGAATCATAGGCCTTATTTGCTTATCTAAAGCATTATTGCATGGCCTTATGTGTATATATTGTCTATCCAGAATGTAACTCTGATTTGAGAGGTTGGAATAATTATGTACACTTCCCTTTCAGAATAAAGTAGTGTATAACTGTTATAACGAATATAAAACCCTGAATATAGAAAACAATTGGTACAAATTTCTGGAAACTCTATGAACTCAACTTCTTGAAAGGTTTCTTTTAAAATCTTCATCCTTTCTGAAAACTGAATCGAATAAAATGCCTAATTTTTAGTAAGGACATTGTTTTCTATAGCCAGGCAATATGCTATTCAACATTTCTAAAGAAATTAAAACTTAAATTCTCTCAGCTTTCCCAACCTTCTCTTCATGCTAAATTATGAGATTATAACAGGATCTGCAAAGATGTTATTTCTGAAAACTCTTTTTAAATTAGATCACATACCATGGAAAGAATTGATGCACCTGAAAAGAGAGATTAAAAAAAAAAAAAAAAAATTTATTTTTAATTTTAAAGGAGACCTGTCTCTAATTTCTGCATGAGGCTTACATCTAATTACTCCCCATCTTTTCATTTTTAACTTAGTTTTTGTTTTCCCTCCTTCAAGCTTCTTTATTTGGTGGTTTTTAATGATACCCCCACTTATCTAATAAAACCCAGGGTAGAAGCAGCACAAATAACAATTACCTCAAAATATCTTAAATAATATTGAACAATGTTCATTATCTTAGGGAAAGAACACTTTTATTTTCAAAATTTGTACAGATGAATTTTTCCTGTGAGTATAAATACAAAAACCTTTTAATCAAACTCCCCTCATGTGTGTTTAGAAGATCAAACAGTTGTACTAATTTTAAAATATATCGAGGTGATCACAGTGACAATGTATGTTCTATTCTCTTCCCAACATGGAATTGCCTAAAACACTCTCCACACTGGCCTCAAGAGATACAAGTACAGAAGTTCCCCTCCGTACTTTCCCCCATCAGGAGTCCAAAGGTGAGCATGAACTGGAGGTGAGATATTCAGCAAGGTATTCTCATCTGGTGGTCAAGTAATATGGTGCCCAAAGGCTGAAGATGTACAAACTTCCTCTGCCACCACTTGCATGAAGAATGTATAAGTTACAAATAAGTTTCTGATCTCAGCCAATGTATCCCCTCAGATAGGATTAGATAATAGAAGGCAAATAAATGTTCACATTATCCAGACAAGTTTTGCCAGGGAGGAAGTGCCAAATTGTCTTTTCAATCTAGCACTATTCCTTGAAAACTTACATAGATCTAGCATTTTTTCTATATACACATTTACTAGCTCTCTGGAGCACACCCTTCATAAAATTATCTTAAGATGTGGCTAAGGTCTCTGAACTGCTGGTCCCAGGGCCTCACCACTTTCCCCTGCTTCCAGACTTTTCTGGGCATTAAGCCCTTAGTTCCCTTAACAACAAAATCTACTGATTCTCATCTCTCTTTAACAATTCAGCTTCAATGTGTTCATGAGCGCTGAAACAAAATGTTTAAGACTTCAGGTCAACACCAACACAGACGCTCATGGCTCTCTTTCAACCCCAAAACATAAAAATGATAATTAACTCTCTTGAGGAAAGATGAATTCACTTCTTAAGAACAACAAGACAAGGTTACCTTTATTGGGTGTGGATTGAAAAATGCTCTAAGGTGGTTAAAAACAAGATGTGATTAACTTATCAATAGGTTATCTGGCTAAACCAGTTAATAAGTTACCCCCATCTCTAACAAGATCTAAAACTGACTAAGAAGTAGTGGCTTTACAGGCATTGTTAAGGTCAAGGGCAAAACATAATCATGAGATTTTTACTTCGTCATATCTGAGGAAACGGAAGCTCAGTGAAGTTATATGCCCAAAGTTGCATAATTAATAAGCAACAGAGCGAAAATTCAAACTATTTTCTCTAAATCGAGACCCACTATTAAACCACTCCATGCTATTATATCTAAATTTGCCCAGATTCCTTAAGGATGGCTGCTTCAAAACTTACCAGTTGCATATATCATTACATCATTATTGCCTCAACTGACATATACCTATACAAAAAACATAATATGTCAGATTTGCCGAAATTTACTTTTATGAAAACAAGCATCCTCCACCTATGAGGATCATTGTTAAAAACTAAACCACTGTTAAAAACGAAAAGAAAAATATTCCATGGTTTTGATTGTTAATGCAGTTTTTTTTTTTTCCAAATGTGTTTTTCAATTGGGTAGATATTAAAATCTCCTTATTTCACACGGTCTTGCTGGGCAAGCTATACCCTTTGATCACCAATCCACGTTTAACTTAAAAGCTATTGTTAGGAGAGGTCTGGAGTACTCAATTTCTGATTCATTTCAGGAGAACATCTGGAGTCAACAACTTGAGGCTATTTTTTTCTTCCATTATTACTTCTATAATTATTGCTGTCTACTGTGGGCTGTGGAAGAGTATGTCTTTTTACTTAGAATTACAGGAGAATTTGCACAAGGTCACCATGAACCTAATTTAGGAAGTAATTACTAACCTCATTTTCTTCTTTTGTCCATACTTCTTAAGAAAATGTGTTTCAAATGAAGTACTGTGATTGGTCTTACCAGAATTGGTCCTGTTTCCCAGCCACATTTTATGCTCAGATTTTATACATCAATTTTTTTTTTTCTTAATTTCACACTCAGGTAAGAGTTAGAAGCAAACGAAATATGGAATATTTTTTGGTGAGACCTAGTTTTCCACCCCAGTCCTCTGTGAATTCCTCAGAAAAAAAATTCAGATGTTTTAACTGCAGTAAAATTCTTTCTATAATGAGGCCATGCATTCAAATTTTAAAAGAACTGATTGACGTGAAAAGTATTTGGCTGTTGTGTTGCCACTATAAATCTCTCCCTGAGTAGAACTAAACATTATTAAATTGTGCCACTCAAATTTAATATTACACTTTGGAGTATAAAAGAATCCCTCAAAGCAGAAATGCTTCTCCTTCACTTAATAAAAGCACATGCAGCTTAGAAAAACTGAGAGCAGGCATTTCTGTTCCAATGCTATATACATATTTCTAAAAGCCCTCAGCTCAGCAAAATTAAAAAGTTTAAAGGGAAAAATAGAGTTGGGGAAGAGCACTTAAAATCTATGGAACATTGCAATTAGAACATTGTTTAAAAAGTACAATAATCTTGGTAAAAGTTCTAGCACAGTGAAATGCTGATATTTTGGTATCTTAATTTAGGATTTTAAGAGAAGACAAAGTTTAAAAAGTTGCCTATAGTTCCCTTTGGGAAACAGGTGAAACATATTTTCCTTCCCTTATTCTTGCCATGCCAGGCCTGAGATGATCTGTACCCTTTGTGTCATGACTTTTTTTGAGTAATATTTTAAAACAGACAGTGCTTGGAGGACAACGCTTACCAGAAGTACAACCTCCACAGTCTGTGGAACATTGAGGGTTCTTTTCTTTTTCTTTTCTTTCTTTGAATCAAGGTATATTATTTGCAGAAAGACAGTAATGATGAATTATTTTTAGGAAGAGACTAAAATAGTAATGAGTTTGGGACTTGGGACAATCACTTGTAAGCTGCCTTCAAATCCTTTAGTAGTAAAAACATTTCAACAATTTGCTTCACCTATTTGGGATTTACATAACTGTATAGGGCAGGATAGGGGAGGTGAGGGGGAGGAGATACTTTTGAGGTTTGAATTGAGCTTTTCCGTTTGTTTTCCCCATCCATCAATTTGCGGAATTATATACAATTCTCATGTTTTAAATCTCAAATTAACATCTTTTAAAATAATCAGAGTATTTTCTTTTTCTCGTTCAGTTTAGTGTGTATGAAAGGACAGAGGGGCTGAAGATGTTTTAACTTACACTTTCATCACTCTCCTGGCCTAAGGCTACCAAAAAGTAGATGTAGCCTATAAAAAGAACGCCTTCCCTGTGGAGCTCGCTACTTTGTTAATCAGTGGTAGGTTAACTGTAGAAATCTGGTAGATCCTGACAGGAGAACACCAAGAGAACCCCGTCCAGCAGGGTACGTGGAGAGAGGGTGGGCTCACTCCATAGAAGAGAGAGGTGGGTGTGGGAGGTCTGTAAAATCTCCTCAGTACTGTGGAAGGAAGTGGAGGAGGGTGCCAAGCAGTGTGGACACTGTCATGACGTCTCGTATCTGCTCTGAAAAGAGGCGTGCATGATGGCACTAAGAGTGAATCAGTCACCTTGTGCCTTTGTAGTCACTGCCTGCTAGCAAGTCAGGCCCACGGAGTGTATCCTGAAATTTAAGGTCCAGCAAATACCCAACACAAGAAACACTGGATATGACAAAGTAAAGTAACTAAAAAAACTCAACCTTTCCCTCATTACAAACAGCCTACCACCTTAATTTGTATTGAGGTAAGGTGCTTGCCCTGTCCAGGAGCTAAAAATGGGCCACTCCTGGGCCCCATGACAATTTAGAGCTTGAATCAAATAAAAAGCCTCTACTTTGGTGCACTTCACCTCAAAGTCAAGTGAGTTAGCTGCCACACACTTACGGACCTCCTGCCAATCACTGATATTGGGGCAATTCTCCCTTTTCTGATGGCAAAGAAAAGACACCTCTCATTTCATATTCCGTTAATACCAATACCTCTGATACCGGAATTTAGTCTTCAGTGGGTTCTTGGTCTCAGTGATTCGGAGAATGAACACACGGACCACAGCTCAGTGGTAAGACAGGATTTATTTACAGAAAAGAAATGAATACAAAAACACCAATGCTCCTGGCAGAAAGAAACAACCCAAGTCGGGGGGGAACTCTCTCTCTGGACTCTTTGTCCAGGGGTTTATATAGTCACATGGGTTCCTTGTAGTTACATGAGGCCAGGAAATGAATGGATACAGTCCTTTCTGCCAGGGCAAGGTGAATGTATGCATTAATGAATGGACACAGTCCAGTTTGGAATTGAGGCTTAGGAAACTTACATGAAATTGACCTAGGCATAGGAAATGGAAGTTCCCCCATTCAGTACTAAGTGCAAGGGAAGGAGACACCAACCCACCCATGTCTCCCCAGAAGTTGTACAGCCCCCCTGGCTACTGAAGCCTCCAGTGGAGGGTGTGGGGTCCCCGTTGCCTACCCTCCAGCCTGCTGGTTCCTCTGCCGGCTGACCCCACACCAACACCAATGGGGTGGAGGCAGCAGGTCCTCCAGCTCAGCTGGAGCTGTATCACCTCTACTCCTAGTCCATGAAGCCCTGTGTTGCTACATGTCTCAGATTTTCCATTGCTCCTCTGAAAGCCTGTCTTTGTCACCTGAACCCTTAAAATCTGTTACTCCCAGGTGCTGAAGTCTGTGTGTCTACCCATGACCACATACTATTTCTAAAGCAAATACCATCTAACCCTTCTTTCCCAAAAAGCTGCATGAATTCACCTTTTAACATAGGGAACAAACAGCTCCCATCCCTCTGGTCAACCACCACCAACCCCACCCTTTTCGTCAACCAGGGCCACTCTCTCACATTCCTGCCCCTGCCTTTGATAAACACTTTTCAGACCCTTGGAGCCAAGATACCAGAACTTGCAGGTGAGACTATGCCAAATAGTTAGCTTCTTGGAATATATGTCCCTGAGAAACTGATCAGATAGAAAGTTCCCTAACTGATCATCCACATGTACATTTTTACCCATGATAAAAATAATAGAGATAATAACAGTAATAAGAGTGATTACTTTGCACTAGGCTCTCTTTTGACTTATTATGTGCCCGGAGCCGATAACTTAAGAAATAAAAAGCTTATAATAGAAATTTACAGCCAGGAGGAATTTATGGGCAGGTAGGGCATTGTGACTCTTGGTTCCAGGAATTTGGTTCCAAAAACTGAAAACACCACACCTATTACCAGAAACCCCCCACCCTAAACTCACCCGCAGGCACATTCCCCTTCTGCCTGTATTTATATGGCTGTTAAAAAATAAAGTTTGGGGAGTTTGATCAGAATCCTGTCTTGCTCCCCGTTCTTCGTGTCTCTTGTTCCTTCCACTCTCTCCCCCCATATCCTAGGTCCCTGCGGAACTAGCCCCGCGGGCCGGGGCAATTACGTGCACTGAACAGTTTAATCTACCCAAGAACATATGAGAAAGTTGAGGCATAGACTGATCAAATATGTTGCCTAAAATTGCATAATTAGTAACTGGCAGAGAAGAAATTTAAATCCAAACTTTCTAGCTAAAAGCTTATGCTCTTAACTACCACATTTAATACAGGAATCTGATGAAAAGCAATAATTGATTAAAAGAAACAAATAGGAGAGGGAAAACCACATAGATACAGGTACAAATATAACTTGCCTAACAGTCCCTTAAAATATATAAAATTAACATTTAAAGGAACAGATAATCATAAACTAATGTCACTCTGTGTCCACTATCCCATCCTTGTCACCATTATGTTGGTGCCCACTGTGGGTACCCCATTACTGCATGAATAAAAGCAGCCAGGACACGGACTGAGGGTATATGCCTGCAAGAGGTGGGGTTCCTGTCTGTCCTCCGAGAGCCCCAAGAAACCTCTCTCTTGGCCTTTTATTGAAGCTTCATACCACAAGGGTGGGGGCCCATGCTTGGATCACATGTTTAATGGTTACCAAGTGCTCTTTCTGCCTGGGCTCAATTCCCATCCTGTTGCCCTATGAATGTTACAAAGTATAACACTGGCTTACTAACCAGCTACCACAGGCAGCTGCTTGAGGGCTTGTGTCCAGGCTGCAAAACATCTCCATGCTGGCTGGGAGATTGCGTTGCTCCCAGTGCCTTCTTTAAGAGCCGGTGGCTGCTTCTATAAACCTGGTGCTCAGTCTCCTACAAACTAAGATCATTGATTTGGGAGTATCAAATAAAGTTGTAAAATTCCAATGAGACTATTTTGACCTTGGGTTTCAGTTCTATTAAAAATGAAACGGAAGATTAATTATAAAACTATAAAATGTTTTCTCATTAAGGGAAACTGAGGAGATTTTACTGTCCTTTCACTACTTAGTTTATCTAAATGATGGGGAAGATAATATTAAATATGTATGAATTCCCCCCCCCCCAATAATTCAAAGATGTGCATGTATGGTATCAATGTCATATTGGAAACTTTCTAGTTCCTATAATCCTAGCAATTTAATTTAATTTTTTCAAATTACAGACAATTTTGGACTATCAATTTAGCAAATATTTAGAGTTACATATAGAATTAGAATGGTCACGTAGGTAGATTTTTTAAGATAACTGATGGTGATCTTTCTATTGTTTAAAAGGACCAAAGAATGCTTTCTCTTGGATAATGGGAAACCACATACAAATTCTAGCATTAATACAGAGATTTGACAGCTGCTGATGTTCACCAAGGACTTGATCTATTAGCTGAGATTAATGACTTATAAATAAACTACCAATTAGTGACCTTTGATACCCTTTCCACTTGATCTTCTAGGTAAGTTGTATATATTTATGAACTTAAAATCAATACTTGGATAGTAAACTATAAAGAATAAATTTTTATAGAAAATGTAGAATTAAAAAAAAAGTCTTAGTGTTTTTTGATTTATATACAAATTATTATTTTGTTTTGCTCGAAGTCTTCATATGATGTCATTAGCTAGTAAATCCCTATTACTCAACAGCCAGTAAGTTTTCCTTAATTATAATAAAATGATGGAGGAAAGACTGGCCCAGTAAACTTTCTGCTTTCCATAGGATAGGTTTATGTAATCACATAGTGATGACTGAGTAAATGGGTGCCATCATTTCAGCAAAGAAAATAAAAGAAATTCACAGTTTAAACCATACCCAATTTGTGTATTACATATAGCAGATGATTTTTTAAAAAGTAGTTATTCTATTAATAGTCATCATTTAAATCCATGCTTTATAAATCAAATGAATGTGTAATAGTATGATTTCAGGAGCTATGAATCCAAGACCACTTACAAAAAACAAGTTTGAAGCCTTTTCAACTCTGGCTGTTTTCCTGGAGCTAGTCATAGAACTATGTTGAGTTTATGCAGTTTAGCTACAAATGTACCTAGAACATTCCAGGGATATCTTAATCAATATAGAAGTAATTGATTTCACTCCCACTGCAATCAACTATTTTACAATGTTTCTTTACTGTATGCAAAAAATGGGTTATTTTAACAAATACATTGCTCCTAGTTCCCATGTTAAATACACTTTCATTCTGAAAGGGAAATAAATGAGGCTGGCATACTCACATAACAGTATGAATAAAGAAATGAGTATCAAAACAGATAGCCTAATAATATAAAAACTTAGGCAAATAATGAAAGCAGGCAGCATTGGGTAGTTTCAGATGATCTTGAATTTGAGTTTTCAAACTAAAGTTTGAAATTGCAGGACTGTTTTCTAAAAAGCAGTATTTTCATTTTTAAAAAGTCTATCAGAAAGTAGAATTTATTTTATTTCTTAGAGAGTAAAAGATTCATTCTACTTAGATTTGTACCTTTTCTGATGCCTTAGGTAATGTGTATTTATTTATTCCCTTTATAAAAAGTTTTCCCATAATTTTAGAACATGCTTTCACTTATAAAGATTTTCAGAATGCTGTGAACAAAAGAATTAAAATAGCCAAAAGGAATAAAATTACATTATATGTAGAAAATGCAAAAGTTTTAAAATTCAGATTCAAAGAACTTTTATATAACTATTCCAAATCTTCATCTAGACTTAGATGGTAATATAATTCAAAACAGTATATTTACAAAAGGATAATGTCATTTTGAAGAACCAAGAAATGTTGAGCAAGGTCTGTATCTCTGCATATCGGGAGAGCTTTGTATGAGTTTCTTACTTTTAATATACCATTGCTTATTATTTGGGTCAATACCTTACCAAAATTTTTAGGGTTTAAAATCATCAAAGGGGGTTACAAATCTGGGGATTAAGTATGGAATTTGTGTTATCTTCATTTAAGCAAATGCAAAAAGTTCAAATTAGATTATTTTTCTCAAATTGTTTTATAAATTATATGGCCTTTTAAAACATTATTTATACATAATAGTTGTACATATATAAGGGATATATGCAATATTTTGATATAAATATATAATGTGTAGAGATAAAATTTGATCTTGAATTCAAGGTTTGTCTTCTTTGCAATACTTATGTTTTCCCCAGTGCTTATTGTAACCAATATTTTTGAGGTCTCTCAACCTCAAGTACCACTATTTTTCAAAAGTTTCTAGTAAATAATTAGTTCAAAGGGCTAACAAAGCTTCCTTGTAAGATTTTCCACTCAAGAAATGAATAATAGAATGGTCTCCAGGGCTGTAAATGACCAAAGGATAATGGCTATAGTCAAGACAGAAGCTTAATCTTTATTAACTGGGAAACTAAGCCAAAGCGATCCCAGTTAAAAGAAGAACCTATTATCCAGAGACCAGTTTGTTTTTCAAATTAACAGTCAGGGCTTAGAAGTGCCTTTTGACAATGTAAAATGTCCACATTTCTAAATATATTATGCCAATATGGAAAATTTTACACTTGTCCAAATACCTAAATAAAGATGGATGAATGAGGAGGTAGCCAATGGATTTTAATAATAATATTCTGGTAAGAAGGACAGATGGTGATCAAATAAATGGCTGAAAGCTACTCCTCCATGTGTGAATCATTGCCAGAGTCCTTAAGGGCTTCTTCTTATAATTTATTTTGCATAACACACCTAAAGTAATGTCCCCAGGTGCCACATCTGTTGAGCAGCTCCTTTTTAGAGTCAATGGAGGAAAGGCAGCATAGCACAGGGACAGTGTGTGTGTGTGTGTGTATACACACACACATATATTTGTGTTTTTAAGAAAACAGTCCAAAAACTGGCTATTTTTTTACTAACTGATCTTGTAAACATTTTTATGACATATTTTTATTATGTCAGATCCTCAACTATTTCAACCTTTTGCCAGTATATTCCTGTTTCTGGAATTTTCACTTTTTTATTTTTACTTACTTAAAGCCACCCAGTCTTCAAAACTCAACTCAATTATCTCCTTTCCTGGCTCGAGTAAAATGAAAGAGGTTTCCTATCATTCTAATCATCACTACCTCTGAATTTCTTCCTGTCATATCCTTTCATATGATCTTTACCAAATAAAACATATCATTCAATACATTAGCATCTCTTTAGCTCGGGTACAGTTTTCTCCAGAGAGGAAATCATGTTTCTACCACCTTTCTATTACAGTGATAGAAATATTCTTTTGGTAAAACATTGGAAATCCAGTAAGAAGTCAATGATGTTTTAACAGCTATAAAGTACATCTAGGGAGGATGATTGTATAGTTAGACATATCAGTAACTGATCAAAGTATTGACTGGTGACTAATATTGTCCTAAACCTAAAATAAAATCTCATATGCAAATTATTAAAATGCTTTCCTAGTCAATTTTTTTTAGTTATTATCTTGAACAAGGACGTTAATGAAGTGCTCTTGAAATCTATCAATAGCATCACACAGAAATAATATGTACTACACGGGGAGACAAAATCAACACCCTATGCAATACCAAAACTTTCCTACTCACATGAAAATCCCATCTGACTTGGTTTATTAAGAATATTTCCCATACACTCAACTATTTTACATAATTTACATGTATTCTATTGCATATAAAATAAATTTCTAGAACACTGATAGATTATTTTTTGAAATAAAAGCTATAGAAGAAGGAAGCCAAAGAAGTTCATTTTACACTATTTTTTTCCTTCAGTGTTCAGACCAACACCCCCCCCCCCCTTTTATTCCTGAAAGAATTTTATGGCTCTTCAATTCCACTCAGTGCAAGGCTGCAAGAATATCTCTTATATCTTCCCCTCTCTTCCCCATCTCTTCTCTCCTCTCCCCTTCCCTTCATGTCTTCTGTTATATCCATGCACACATGCACGTGCACACACACACACACACATTTCTTGTTTGGAGAAACAAGCCAGAAGAGGAACTACCTAGTTTAGAACAGGAAGGGTTTAATCCCCCTTTCCTAAAATCACAAATCACAGCACTTTGATGTCAATACCATGATTGCCCATGAAGCTTCCCTATAATCACATCTTGCTTTTTTTTGTTTGTTTTAAGACTTATGAATATAACAAATACCACAGGCTTGGTTATCTAGCACCCAAAGATTCTTCTGCTGGATTTTTATGTTTTTGATAATTTGGCTTCTGTCTGTTTACTTATTCTTAACTATTTCCTTGCTCACAATCCTCAATGACAATGTGCTACTCTTTAAAAGTATAACCAACTTAAAGAAAAAGCATTAAAATAAAAGCAAATGATCCATTCTTGTTCAATACAAAGATATTTACATTCTGCTTGTTGTACAATGTAATTTATTTTTGGCTAATTTCTAAAGAATAGTCAGTTCGAGATGACAAAAAACACAGACACAAAAGTAAATAAATTAAATGGTGAAAAGAGAAATTTTAAGTCATATGGAATTAATCTTTTTTACATATTAAAAGAAAAATACTCAAATTTAAGAATAAAATTAACAGAAGAAAAACACATCTATTATCAGATCATTCAAGCACAACCCCTATGAATTTTGCTGATTCCTCATAGTTCTTTTCTAAGTATCTTTTTAAAATTATAACTATGTTGTATGTATAATTGCACATTATTTTTTTTTTTACTGAGCATTGTCATGTGAATTTTAAAAACAAAATTCTACAAAAGACCAAAAATGGCAGTAACTTCACTTAGTGTTCTGCTTAGTTTTGGATTTTCTGTAAGAACCTCCTCCCCCACCCCCCAAAAGCAATCCAGTGTACTCTATTTTTGTCAATGCCCTATGAAATATATCATATGATCTCAACAGTAGCAATAGTTTTCCTGGCATAAATTACTAATGAAAAGTTATATATGAGGCCAATTATGAAAATACACTGAGTATTCATGCTGATTTCTGTGCTATAATGATTTCTCATGGGAAAAAGGAAAAAAATAAAATAAAATAAAAAGAATAACTACATTGCTGTACCTGACCATAGTCCAAATATTGATTAGATTAGATCGCCTTCCTTCTGGGGGATAAGCTACAATTGTTGCAGTGGCATTTTCATTCAAATGAGAGCCCAGCTGTACAGGAAACCAAGTGACAATGAGTCTCCTGACAGATTGTCATTGCCATAGGGAAGAACGTCAATTCAAGGTTTCACCTTCACACCACTGCACACCAGTCCCCCTAATAATATAGTAAATTTAGGAAGCTAATCAAGCTGTGGAAACTTAATAATAAAGCACTGTGCTTGACAGGCATTTCTGAGGTCTTGTATTCTTTCTTAGCAGGGGTTTTGAAAGTGACAGAGACAGTGGTAAAGCCAATGACTGAAGAACTTATAGGATCAGAGAGCCTTTTTTACCCTACTGTGACCTTTTTCATGTTATCTCAGTCTCATCATGAGTTTTCTTAAGGAGGTACATGCCATGTAGACATTTGGATTACCCTTCAACCTAGTCCCTACATTCCATTCCTTCTCCATCTCTTTTAAAAACAACATCTCCATTATTTCTCTCCTGTCCCTGCGCTCTGTCCTTTGCCATCAAGCAAGTTTTCTTCCACCATTTGAATCTTCTAGAGCTATGATATCTAGTATTTCTGTACTTTATTCTTACAACATTAATGAAGATTAATTAAATGACCAAAGTTACCCCCCACCCAGTGGTAGAATCAAGGTCACTCAAGTATCTGTTCAGCCCTATTCTCAGTACTTTGTACAGTTTTTATTTCATTCTACTTGCAATCTAATCTCTTCCCTTTATTTCAGTGCTTCATTTTCATTTTCAATAATTTTATTGAGTTTTTTTTAAATTCTCTCTACATTTTTTGTTACCCTTTGAAGATTCAAAAAGGGGTTATAGCCCAGGAATGAAAGTAACTCAAAAAGTTAGAAAAATTAAGGAAATAAATTCTTTCAAACTCTTTTAGAAAGGAACTCAGCCCTTGGTACATTTTTATTTTAGTTCATTAAGTCCTATTTTATACTCTGACTTCCATAATAGTAAGAGAATATATTTGTATTGTTTAAGCTGCTAAATTATCATAATTTTTGTGTGATATAAACTGATACAACTAGTATGTATTTATTCAAATTTTTCTTGCAGTTTATCTCTCTGGGTAAAACAAACAGAAAAGAAAGGTAGTTGATTTTTCTCCAAGGAATGATGATTATGTCAGAGGGCCACCCTTCCAAAAAAATAAATAAATAAATCTATTTAAAATTAGAAGAATTTTTCCTAATTAAAAAAATTAAAAATTAAAATTATAGTTTTCAGTAAGTTTTTGAAAGCTAAAATCAAGTATGAGTGAATATATTTCTGAAAAAATATGATTTAATTAAAAAACCATTAACAATGCCTACTCCAAACACATATGCATTTATAAATAGGTCCTGATATTCATGGGATATTTTAAACAATAATACTTTCTGAAAGGTGAAAACAACAGAAGCCTCATGCCTTTTTAACTTTGCTCCTGTCAACCTATATCCCAATGAAGGAAAAATTCTTGGAAAAAAGGGACCTTCATAAAAAGTAGTAGGTTAGTTTACCTTATATTTTCTCACAATATCAGTCTTTGTCATGCCAAGTGGATACATAAAAAAAAAAAAAAATAGGAAATTGACTTATACCCAGTGATAATAATTAAATTATTTATAAAAAAAACACTAGATACCTTATACACTTCATAATTTAAAGCAACCATACTGTTCAACCTAGCTCATTCTCAACTCAGATCACTTAAAAATAAATAACATTGTAGACTCTATAAAGTGGAATCTGGTTGAGTATCCACCATTAGGAGGAGAGGACATGGGCTATGTACTTAGATATAATTGTCTCAAATAAAATAATTGAGACATCTTATTTTTTCTCATGAGATAGAATAAAAATATTACCTCATGCCTAATTAGACCACCCCACAGCTGACAGCTATGATAGGCAGCTAGAGGTGTTCTTTAGCCCCCACAGCAAGTCAACAGTGGTTTAAAATCAGTTTCATTTTGTGGTTCTAGTAAGTTGCATCCTTTCAATCCTATGAGATTCAAAGCTTAAGGGAGAAAAAGTATGATTTATACACCAACCATCCATCTTTGAGAAAAGCGTCTAAAATAAAATGTTAGTCTTTTTCTAGTTAGAACTGCTATAAACAATTAACTAGAAGACCACATGAAGACATTAGGAAAGGAAACGTGCACCCCATCTGAACATCTGGAGATTGTTTTTTCTCCTGGCTTGAGCATAGCTCTATGCTGAAACCTCAAACAATATTTTACTATCATTTTTCATCCAGCCTCAATTAAATGGGACATGATTTTATACTTTTGGTGGTTTTGAGGTTTTGGCACTGTTTGCACATTTGGGGTTGGATCTTTTTCTAACGTTACAGCTGTTTTCAATAGAGACATTGAAAAGTAGAGGGAGTGTACTAACTTTCCTGCTTTATTGAGTGTTGTTAATTTTTTACTTTTTTTTAAACACTTGCTTTAGGTAACTTGCTCTACATAAGGTCATACTTTCAATGCCTTGAGTTTCCTGTCAAAGCAGATATGAGTTACCTGTGCATCTAGTAGTCCCTTTACTCAAGCAAAAATATACTTCTATCTTCAACCACAGATGAGTGACTTTTGATGTGACAACCTTTAAAGAATGAGAATTACCAATTTTAGTGGGCCTATCCAAAACGATGGGAGTTACATCTATAAATGCAAACATTATACATTTGGCAAGTTTTGATCTGTCATACCTCCCCCAATGTCAGTATAATATTGGAAGAAATAAAACATATGTATGAAAAAGTCAGTAGTTACATAGTCAAGGCTAGTCTTTAGTAGCAGTCTCAAGAAATTTAAATTATTTTTTTGAATTGCACTTCACATTTCAAAATTTGTAAAAGAAGATGTAAATATCCCATATTAAGATTTAAATAATAAAGTCCAAAAATAGTAATAGCAACAACAGTGATAATAATTGAACAAAAATAATTTAACCTTTTTAAAAAAAAATTGCAAAGCACTTTTATGAATGCTGCTTATTTTGTAATCTGCAAGGCAGGTTGTGAAGGATTATTAAACATTTTAGAAAACAAGAAATACAAAGTCCAAGAAAATTAAATATCTTGTGTGAGATGACACTTCCATGAAGTGGAAAATCCAGGTTTCTTGGACTCAACTCTGCAGTCTTTACTGTCAGCAGTTTTCTTAAATAGTTTCTTTGGTGACTAAAAGAATGATCCGCACACTTTTCTACCAAGCTTTTCTGGAAAATACATTAATAAACTTATAAGAAGTTTCTGAACACAGTATTACTCGGGGACTCAATTAGAGTGTGCTATTCTTGCCATCTAAAGAGGGAAACTATACTTGGCAAAAGAACCTAATATTATGCACTAATGGTTGTGCAAACTTGTCTTGAATTTGGTGCTGCTGCTCTATGCATGCAAACCCCAGAAAACATGACAAAATTGTAGAGACGCGAGACAGGCAACTCTTTAGGGGCAAAAGTGTCCTGGGGATTTACTGCTTCCAAGTTCACCAGAACTCCTTTATTTCTTCAAGATAACATCCTTTACTCAACCTACCTCTAACTATTCATTCAGTCTATGAAAAGCAATCGTAATATTGAATAAGTAGAAGACATTAACAATAAGTTCTGTAATTAAAAATCTTACTAAAATCCAAAGTGTTATTCTTTATTTTTCCAGACTTTCGCTACAACTAAATAGGGTAAGAAAAACGCCCCAGGACCCTAGATATTTTTGTTCACTGACTTACTAGCCAAAATTGAGACTAACCTAATATATTTGCTCAATAATTGTCTCTCAAATGAAATCCGTTATAACCAAGTGATCTCTGTATTTGAACAATAACATCAGCATGAATATAATACAATATAAAATGGAATGCGTCATTGTAGTGCCATGACAAAATCTACTACATTCCAAAGAGATGTGAAAAGCCATGATTCCAGAAGTGTTTATAAACCATTTATGGGTTTTAATCTTTTCATCTTTGAGAAGATAAAAAGCTTCAAGTTAGAGATGGGAGTATAATTTTGGCAGAGGGTTACTGGTGTGAGGCCTATCTCAACGTTTACATAGAACAGTTATAGGAGGTTATGCTCTTCACCTCAAGTCCAAAACAATAGGCATTAATTGGGAACTCTCAGGCATCCTATATGGCTCCACTCCAGTTCATGGGACACCAAAGACTAATGTCTGACACACAACAAAAAATATCTGAAGGCAGACTAAGCGATTGGTAAGTTGCTATAATGGTGAAGAGGAAACCTTGTTATTTTTGAGAATTGGCCAGCACTCAACAAGTGCTTCAGGGTTTTTAGGCTAGCGAAAGCATAAGAATTTCCTTTGGCACATAATGCACAACAAAAGCCAAAACTGGATTTCTTTGAACATATCCAGGTTCTCAGTAGAAAAGAAGCTGGATATAATGGCAGATGCCTAGGGCCTCTGAAAAGAATCAAAAGGGAAAATTAGAATGGAGATGAATTCAACACTTAAGGAACCTCAGGTGAGAGATCAAAGTGATGGAGAGTTTTCTGATAAAGAACTTAAAACATCCACCAAGTTCAGAGGGTGCTAGATGTTCACAAAACTGCCAATCATTAGAAATTTCCTGCTTCCATTTTTTCTCCATCCTCCCACTTCTCAGAAACTATAATTAACATTACAAGTAGGGAGGAATAGAAGCATGTGGTGGAAAAGGGGTAGGGAGACATAAACCCTTTCTCCTTCTTCAGATTGTCGTTTACTGTAAACAAGTTGCAAGTAAATTTGAACTTGTAAGCAAGATTAAGTTACCACAATTAAATACACCTAAACACTTGGTTACTAAACTGCAGCTATGTTGTGTGAATTCAAGTGACTGCTTAAAATTAACTAGAAAAGTTCGGAAAGCCTGCTTCATTTTTCATCCAGAGGCAAGGAAAACCAAAAGCCCATAAAATAAAGTCCCTTGAGGACTGTGGAAGGCACCATGCTTTCTGATGATACTCTATTGAGTTCTGCACGTTCCATGTTACAGCACACTGATGCAAAGTTGGTAATAATAATTGCTAAGGTCACAGCAAAGTTAGTGGAATGGACTACAACATAGTTAATGTTCTTTTGACTTTTCTTCCAGCTCTAAATTTTCAGTTTGGATTTCTGATTCACCAGTCTATTTTTTTGACATCTATTCTCCAATTCCGTTCTCATGTTTCCGTTCTGTTTCTAAACTTACTCTAATGTAAGTCAAGAGTTCATGTTTTTTGCAGGCTGGGAACATTCTGAACAATGTTATAGCAAAATACCTAGTAATCTCAACAGCTTTTAAACTATAGCATTAAGTATTTCCTTGTCCTTTAACAAAGCTCATGCAGTGATAGAACAACTTGTGCTAAATTCATATTAGAATGGTGCCTGAGGTAGCTTATGTTTCCCTTTGGCTGTGCTTTCAAACTAATGATAAAAAAGCAGTGGTATTATGCAGTAACTCTCCCCCCACACTCACACACACATTATTTTTTAAAACCATGCTCATTAACCCACAGGTTTCCTATAATCCTTTAATAAACAACTATATAGTTAGCAGCATAGTAAAAGCACTTCCATATTTTATAATAACCAAGAATCCCTGCTATCTATAATTACAGTCAGTACTTGGACAAAAGGGAAAAGATTTAATTTTCTTAACATTTTCATGAATGGAAAAACAATCAGGTTTTGCTTTTTGCTTGTACTTGCATTGACTGGCCCTAGTTGGGTTGATTTTTCCAAATTATAAGCCAACCAGACCATTGAAACATTAAAGTCTTTAAACAGCTAGTTATTATTTTATTTTCTGGAGTCTTAATGGCAGTGATAAGAATCTTCCCAAGTCATTTAGCCTTCTCTCACTCCCTCAAGGGCCAGGTGGACTCTCTAGTCAATGACCTTAAATCTTAAGTTTTGGCTGGAAAGTAACAAAGTTGAAAACTAGAAAATGGAGTAGTCCATCATGGATGAAATTTTGCCTTAAGAAGCAATGAGGGAAGGAATAACAAATTTCTTTTATTAAAGACTGTGCTAAACTCATGCATCTAACTCTGTCAAGTTACTAATATTAACAGAATGAAAGGAAGTTGAACACAGTGTTCTCAGAGTGAACAGGGGAGTGGGAAAGACAGAGGAGGCAAGATCTCAAAAGAATTCATTTTCAGGCCTTGTTGACTAATATTGCTGAGACATGCATAGCTACTCCACACTAGGCATTGATGTTTAATGTATAATAATGTTGAGTTTTAACTATTTCCTTCCATAACTTGAAATAGAAGAACATACTATAATCTGGTATAAGTGATAAAATACTTTATTTTTTGTAGATATTATTTCTGCATCAAAAATGTCTATGGGAATTCTATTCATTAGTAATAACATACTTTTCTTATATATGCTTATATTGGGTTGACTTTTCCCTGTTGCTCTATCAAATATTGAAAGAGACTAATTTAATCTCCCACTATAATTGCAGAGTTGATTATTGCTTCCCATAGATAGTCAGCGTTTTGCTTTCTACAGTTTATGGCTATGATCCTGGGTGTATTCAAATTTTAATTGGTTATATTTCCCCAGTGACTTTATCATTAGGAATGTCTCTTATCTCTAGTATTTTTTTGCATTATATTATACTATGCCTGATATTAACATGGCTTCACAACTTTTCTTTTGGTTATAGTTTTTAAAGTGTTTCTTTTCCCCTCAACTCATATTTAGTATTTTTTATCAGTATATTTATATGTGTTTTTTGTATATAACTCATAATTTGTTTAAAACCTTTAAATCTAGCCTGAAAACTTGTATTTTAATTGAAACATTTATTACAGTTACATTTAATATAATTACCAAAATGGTTGGATTTATATCTACCCTCTTATGTTACAGAGCCTCCCTCTTCTGTTTCTTTTATCATCCTTCCTTGGTTTATCTTGGATTACTTGAATGATTTATAATTGCATTTTCCCTTTAATGGTTGGCTTTTATTAGCATAACTTAATGTATGAATCATAGGAAAGGCCATCCATAGGGAAGATCGGTCAATCAAGATTGGAAAGCGTGCTGAGTGCCTCCAGACAGCAGAATTTTATTCTTTATGCTGCAGATCAAGAAATCAGACTACGATAATCATCAATCCCTCTGTACCTAACAAGATGATAGGCTAGTACCTTTAAACACTTTCTTCAGTTTAATTCCCTTTTTGTTTTATGCTATAATTTGAAACTTTAGGCTCCTAATTTAGCATTAGAAGTTAAGCGAAGGAAACATTATTCCAAGCATGGATCATATATATATAAATATATATGATCTTGGTTTATTCGAATACATATATATGTATGCATTATATATTCATAGTTATATATACTACTACTCATATATATATATATATACACACACACACACGTGTGTGTGTGTGTGTGTGTGTATTTAGTTCTGTGAGTTCCAGATGGTCCTTGCAAATACAAATTTTTAAGGAGCACATTTGGAAAGCCACAATGGTGATCTAGACTATCTTTATACCTCCACAATCTTAAAGCAGCACAGAGATTCAGTGTCATTAACTTCCAATGAGCCAATCTTTGGTTCTGTAAATAAAAGCAAGCAGATGAGGATCAAAGAGTGATTTCCATGTTGCAACATATCTCTGAATTAAGACATTTAAAAAAATAATTTCAAGGACTCTTTCAATCTCAGTTTTGTTAAACATCTCAATGGAGTCTCTTAGTTTGAATGTATTTATTTATAGTTACAAGAACAATATCAAAGAATATAGTCATTTAGACTCCCATTTGGTTATTATAAATAATTGATAATAAGAAATGCTTTACTTTCATGAAGTGCATAGATTACTATTTATAATGCAATGACAGAATAATTTGGCTAAATTGCCTTTCTAATATTTACAATTCATATTTATTTCAGCTTTTCTTTTTGGTGAGGCTAATTTTCATTAACTTTCCAAGTTACTATGTATGAGGAACAATAAAATTTGCTTTAGTGAGTTTAATTTCCAAACCAGAATTGTACACCTTAAAGAAACTCCCTAGAATCAAGGGTGACATTTGTTCTCTATTGTCTAAACATAAAATCAAGTATATCAACAGTTTAGACAATTAACCTAAAATGTATATGTTTGTGTATGCGTGTGCGCACGTGCGAATGTGCATATGTGTGTGTGTAGCTGTTATTGTTGTTTCCTCCCTTAGGAAAACTTTCAGAGAAGTTCATTCAATATCAGGATCATTTTGATCATTTTTTTGTCTGTTTGTTTGTTTTTAATTAGTAAAAGCACTAATCTTTTTTATTTGTTTGTATTTTTTTCAATTAGTGAAAGCACTAGACTTAACAGGAACCAAATAAAAGGAAAGTTTTCTGAGGCAAACTGTCATTTAAATCACTCTATTTGTGTGAAACATTTGCAATATAAAAAAACTCGTTAGCATCTTTGGATTCTTTCCTGGGAGTTATATATACTATAAACTTAGATTGGTTTGGAGTTTTGACTCAGTAAGTACCAACATTCTTCTACTGGTTCAATTACATCAGAAGACATTATCTTAGTAGAGCTAGCTTTGTGACTCTTATTTTAAAATCTGGGAATAATTCCAATGCTATTAAATGAGCTCTTAGAAAGATGAAAGAAAGAGAAGGGACATTTCAAGGACAATAAATATATAATAAAAATCATTGTGACAGCAAATCTTACCTATCGAGGTGAGAATTTATTACTTAAGGTTGTTTTGTTTCTAAAAATATTTTAGATGTCGCATTTTAAATATTGATAAAAATCAATTTACAAAGCAAGAAAACATAAACTTCAACATCGTGATCACATCTCAATTTTGACCGAACATAATGTAATGTATTTAATATATTGTCACTCATTCATTTTGTCAGACCAAACTCTTACCATCCAACTCAAATTTGAAAATTGGTCCACTAGAATATTTGTACTTCTCAAAGACAAAGGTTAGTCTTTCTATTCTTTCTGTCAGTAATAGCATTTAGAAGGCTGCTTGTAACCTAGCAGGCAATCTATGACCAAGAAGCATTCGTTTAAAATTGAAAGTAACAGAAATTCCAGGTAAAAATTTCCAAAAATAGGCTCTAATTGGTATTATTTTGTGACATCGTAAGTGACTACATACACATTTTCACATGGGGGGATTCTGTATTTCCATCTGGATTGCTCAGATTTCCATCTGAGGTTGCCTTAAACAGCTCTCCTCTGGGATTGTACTTTGGATCCCTCTTCCACAGCCCGATTCCTGCTGCAATTCTATCACTCCTCTTCTCATCTATTTCACAAGTATAGGCCATAACTTCCTTAATTACAGAGACTGTGGCTCATTTACATTGTGTTCCCAGTATCTTTTAGAGTTTGCAAAAGAGCAGAAACTCATTGTTTGCCAAATGAATGACTTTTTTGTTTTAAAGACAAATTTAAAAGTTCTTAAGTTTCTGTGAAGAATGCTGGCCCATTTAGCCAAGTCTTTGGACTTACTCTATCAACAGTCTAAAGTCCTATAAAATTCAGAAATATACTAAGGAAAACTATATGAATTAGTACACTTCACACAAAGATGAAGTACAATATTTGTGGCACAGTGGTGGTAAGGGATATGAACACAAACGCACTATATATGCACTGTGTTTACATATGGAAATGAATCATATAACTGAGTAGCTCCTTCACCCCAATCATATTCATCTAAAAGTGATCAGAACAATGCTCACATAAGTAACTACAAATAAAAATTTTCTACATTATCTTCAAAGCTATGCATAGACACAATTCACAAGGTAAGATAGACTGTATATTATATGATTCAGAAATGTGCTTACTGACGTATCAACTGCCTTAGACCAGTAGTTGATGCAAAAGGAGAGGTATGTCTTGCTGTGAATGTGTTTTATAATCCATGAGGCTTACCTAACACCAGCAAACAAGAGTTAAATGTTAAATGCTGATTATAAACATCAAAAGCATTCAGAAAAGGAGGATACAAGTGTGGTTTAGAAGCTCCAGAATAAGATTCATGAAGGAAATAGAGTTTGATTTTACTAAAAAAGAAACGATGAGAGTCAGATACTCCAAGATAAATGGGTGGATTCCTTATTGGGTAGAGGGGCAGAGCTCAGACACTGGGCTGAGAATAGGTACCATTATATTCCAATGACAAGCCTGGTGGCTATTTAAAATTATTAAGTGACAATAGTGGCTAGTAGGGGAGGAAGAAGAGGTGGAGAAACTTTCGACGTTTCCATAGGGTTTAGGATCACAAGGGTTATTCTCAGATCTTGGAGAGATCTTAGACCTGAAGAAACTAGTATGTCTTCTGGCAGTTGTTCTGGAAAGGGTCAGCGCAATCTTTGTAGAAAGGGTGAAAACACATCACAGAGAATCAATGCTGCCGCAGCCACTTTGTGTTTTGAGTACAGGCTTTAAAATTGCTTCAGTGTGGGTTGGATTACAGGAGGGAAAAGAAGGAAGTGTGAGATGCACATGAGATCAGGTTTCATTTTTTGTCATAGATTGCTTATTATATTAGAGCAAAATACCAGTATTAGGAGGATAATGTAGGGAGAAAAGTGTGTAGCTCTGGAAATCAGATGGCCGAGTTAGAATGCTGGTCCTGTATATATCACTAGCTTTATTACTTGGAGTAACTTACAGAGCCTCTCCGACCTCTGTTTTCCAGTGAGCCACCACACCCAGGCTGTTCTCAATATTTTTTTAATGTATCTTTTTGTATGATTTATGAGCTATTGCTCTGGGTATTCTGTTATATATATGTCAGTTGTCTCAGTCTTCTGATGGCAACATTTTACCACTTTAAGTGATGTATAGAACCCCTTTATTTCCCTTTATCTTCCCCTGTTTATAATTGTCTTAAATATTTTCTCTTTATATATTGAGAACTGTAAGTGTAGGACCCCGAGAGGGACCCCCACTCAGACTCCGTGATAGCGTGACGACCAGAGACTCACGAGAGGCAACTTGATGCAAAGCGCACGAGGCTTTATTGAGGGAGGACCAGAGCTCTGGGGCCGACTCGTATCTCACG
>CAUYPK010109513.1:0-19689 GCA_963574355.1 Loris lydekkerianus
TGCAAGAGCAGGCAACCTAAGACAGGGGCTATGTTTTTCCGCCATACAAAAAACAAGAGGGAATTGTTGGGCCCTGTCATGTGCCTGAGGCCTAGTGCAACTTCCCGAGCCTGACTAGAAGCAGATCCATCGAGCTACTTCTGCGTAGCAACGACCCAGCAAGGCCCGGCCTGAAACTGCCTCTACCTAGATACAGCCAATGTGGTACCATGCCACTGGCCCGACCCTGTCACTCACCTCTTCCCCCGCCTTCTTTCCCTGCCCCTTCTCCACAATAAAAAAATAAAAAAATAAATAAATTAAAAAAAAAAAAAAAAAAGAAGAGACCAACTTTAATAGGTCTATATATGTCGCAAAATATTTCTGAGACACAAGGTGGCTCTGTGGGTTTTAGGAGATGGAGAACTCAACTGGCAACCTCTCTCTAGTTTCCTGGGCATGGTCCTGATTCCTAACTTAGTTGTCCTTGGTGGTCACTTGATTGTTTTCTCAGCATTCAATCCTTTCTGGGTTGGGACCTTAAAGCTCCCCAGAATCCTTCTCACAGTGCTCCCTGAAAGCAGTTCCCCAAGAGGGTATGGGAGCCATTCAGCCTGCCCCAAGAGTGGGAGCCCATTCGAGGTAGGCAGAACAGAGACGGTCATGATTTAGGACCCTGCTATGAGGCCTACCCTCATGACCTTCTCATGAACTTCCCACAGGGGCAGCCCCCTGACAGCTGGGACCTTCTCAGGATAGGTGCCCCGCCAGCCACCAAACCTATGGCAAATTCAGTCCACCTGGCATTCAGATCTGGCTGTTGTATACTGATTGAGCCTACCCAGTCTTCTAAGCTTTCTACTCAATGTGCAGCTTCCCCTGAAAACTGAAACAAACAAACAAACAAACAAAAAACAAAAAACAAAACAAACAAACAAAAAAAACAACAACAAAGAAAACCAAAAGGGAAAACTGCAGAAAGGCTTCCTCTTGTCCTCAACCTCAGGGTTGGGGAGTGGGGGTGGATGGGGATGTAGCCATTCCTGCCAGCTCCCAAACACTTGCCCATTGAGTCAGATCTCCACTGCTCTGGATCACATGTTATCTCCTGCACACCACTGGGCCTTGCTGTGCTCCCTAAGCTACAACTCCGGGTAAGGTCCCTGCACCAGATATGGCTGGGCTGGGTTCTCTTTTTTTCCCTGTTGGTACTAGAAGAGGTCAGCAGAAGGAACCTTCTAGTCTGCCATCTTGCTTCACTGTGTGTTTTTATTTTTTATCTGGAGACAGAGTCTCACTCTGTCACATAGGCTGGAGTGCAGTGATGCTGTCATAGGTCACTGAAGCCTCAAATTCCTGGCCTCAAGTGATCAGGCCTTGCCATCTCAGAGTGCTAGGATGATAGGCATGAACCACCATGCTCAGCCTGCTTTTGTTGTCTTTTTAAATAAAAATACCTAAGACAATGAATTTTCCTGTGATCAGGGCTTTAAATGTATTTTATAGAATCTGATGTGTTATCATTTTTTATAAATTCCCTAATTTTAGTTACAGTTCTTCCATCCATTCAAGAGTTTTTTAAATCATTAAAACAATTCCACATGGAAGGCTTCTTTGTCTGCTTTGACACTATTAGAAATTTGTCATTTTATTGCATATGATTAGAGCTTTTGGAGTGCCTTTACCCTATAAAGCTCTCTGTGTCTCTCAGTGACTATGTAGATATCTGTGGCAGTAAAACCTAAGCCTTGGAACTGCCATGTGCTGTATGTGCTGTCTCACCACGGCTCTATGTTTCTTTGCACAGTGCCTTGTGGCTGCCAGTCAGAGGCTGCCTTCTCTTGGGGAGTTGGTTATGTCCAGTTTCCTATGCCTGGTAGCTGAGGGCACTGCTGCTGGCTGCTGTGGCCTGAGCCATGTGCAGGCCTAGGGGTGGTTCTGAAGCTGGTGCTTTATGCCCAGTGGAAGCCACTGGCCTGCTGACTGCCTCCCCTCAGCAGGTGTGATCTCCATGTGGCGGTGTCTTGGTTACCCTTGGGTGTGGCCATAGTCCCCTGTGGGCATGTCAGCCTGACAGGAAGGAGCGTTTGCTGTCACCATGGGTATCCCAGACACCTGTGACAGTTACGGTGCTGGCCTCTCTCTCCTTGCATTTGGTCCTTTCATCTATCTTTCTGAGTGTGGAGTCTATTGTTGTGGTGTTTCTGTCAACATCTCCTCGGATGTCCTGGGGTCGAGACTCTGTTTTGGAGATTTTAGTTTTCCTTCCTTTTCTTTCTGAGTGTCATGAGTTCCCTCTCCTTTCCTCCTGGTTTCTCTTAATGTTTAACGCTCTCAGTGATCTTGGAGTGGTCAGATCCCGCCACCCAACATGTTACCAAGGTGTGTGCACTGTCTCTAGCTGAAACCAGGTGTGTGGGTGCCTTTTTCTTCATCTGTGACTGGGTGTGTGGGTGCCTTCTTTGCCATCTGTAACTGTGTGTGTGTGTGCTGTCTTCTCCAGCTGTGACAGGATGTGTGTGTGCTGTCTCTGCCAGCTGTTATCAGGTGTGTGTGCACTGTCTCCACCAGTGGTGCATGGCTGATATGTGCCATCTCTGCCAGCTGAAACTGGGTGTGTGGGTACCATCTTCTCCAGCTGTGACCAGGTGGGTATGTGCTGTCCTCACCACGTGTGACCGGGTATTTGGGTACCATCCTCAATACCTGTGACCAGGTGTGTGTGTACCATCTTCACCACCTGTGACTGGTGTATGTGCACCATTCTCATCACCTGTGATTGGATGTCTGAGTGCTTTCTTCTCCAGCTGTGACTGGGTGTCCAGGTACCCTCCTTACCACCTGTGACTGGGTGTCTGGGTGCCATCTTCTTCAGCTATAACTGGGTGTCTGGGCACTATCCTCACTACCTATGACCAGGTGTTTGGGCGCTGTCTTCTCTAGCTGTGACCAGGTATCTTGGCACCATCTTCTCTAGCTGTAACTGGATGTGTGTGTGCTGTCTCCACCAGCTGCACGTGCTCTGATGCTTGCTTTCTTTGCGTTCAGGTGGTCTGTGCGGATCATTCTGTTTTGTCTGCTCTGTGTCTGAGCAGTGGGTGATGAGGTTCCTAGCTCTGTGCTCCTTCCAGCAAGGCTGTGTCAGGCCTTCTGGTGGGGGATGAGTTAGGGGGAGGGTTGCATGTCCTTTGATTTTTTGATCTTTTTTTGCCATGCAGGGCCGTAAGTCTCCCTTTCTACTTCTGTCTCTGTGCAGAGGGAGTTTTTCCTTCTTAGCTTCTCCTCCTGATGCAAGGCCTTTCCTAGGTTTCCCCACCTGCCCAGGCCTTTCCCTGACTCCACTGTGTTCTCCTTCTGGTCCCATGGTGGGACTGCGCCTTCCTCTTGTGGAGGAGGCATTGCCAATTCCCTCCTCTGTCCTCTGAAGGTGTTCTGAGTTTCCCTTGCGAGGTGGCTGGGGCGTGAGGCTCTTTCCTTCCTCCCTCCCCGCTTGCTAACCTGTAACTTGAGGTGTGGCTGCCTTCTGCCTCCTAGCTTGCTGAGGTGTGGGTTTGTGTAGTTTTATCTGTTCTTGTGTGTCCCCTCCAGTTCTGCAGGTAGTTGGGGAAACATGGTTTAGGTGTCTAGGTTGGCCAGGCCCAGGGATCACACCTGTCTGAATTCTGCCACTGTGCTGGGACTGGCCCTGAACTTGCTGTCTCCCCCGCACCTTTACCCTATGGCAGTGGTTCTCAACCTTCCTAATACTGCTACCCTTTAATATAGTTCCTCATGTTGTGGTGACCCCCAACCATAAGTTAGTTTTGTTGTTACTTCATAACTGTAATTTTTGCTACTTTCATGAATCGTAATATAAATATCTGATATGCAGGATGGTATTAGGCGACCCCTGTGAAAGGGTCATTCGACCCCAAAGGGGTCGCGACCCACAGGTTGAGAACCACTGCCCTATGGGATCATAGGTGGAAAATGCCTGTCAGGCTGTGATTTAGCTTCTTTTCCTGTGATTGGGGGTGAGCACCTGCTCCCAATCCACAAGCTGCTCCCCTCCCCTTCCCTTGACCACAGGCTTTGTTCATTTCTTCTGGTCCCTTTTCTTCTTCGTTATGGGAAGAGTTCTTTATAGGTTAAGGTGCTTAGTCATCTGTTGGGAGTGTTGCAGATGTTTTCCGTAGTTTGTGTTTGTGTTTTCACTTTCTACTTATTTCCCTAAATTTGCCAAATCTGAAAACCACCCAGAGCATATCTCCCGTGTACAAACCAGATGGAGAGTCTCTGGAATGCATGTGGTCCATCTCCCTCAGATGACCCTGTGTTTTCTCTAACATTGTAACTTCTGGAATGTTTTTAAAAAGCACCCCTCTATATTAATCTTTGCAGCACCTTTACGAAACTCCATGGAGTGATTTGGGGACCCATATTTTCACTTATGTATTTTCCATTTGAGAAGTTCAACTTTAAGTGAATTGAAATAGATGTAATGATGGAAAACAAGGACATCTGGAAGTGGGGAGGGTGGTACCCTGCACTGGTGGTTCTTCTACATTTCAGGTAATTGTGAGCTGCCTCAGAGGGACCTGTGCATGAGCAGCGTGGTTAGGCCAGTGCTGTTGGCTGGTCTAGACCCGTGTCCTCACGGGCAGCTCAGTGGGCTCAGGCCTGGGGGCTGGTCCTCAAGGCTCCAATACCATTTGTCCTGGTTCCACTAGGCATCAGGGACCCTCTTCCCCCTCCCTCAGGGGCTGTGAAGACCTAGAGCCTTGTATGGCAAGGACCCCTTGTGGCTGGTGCTCTGGGACAGTGAGTCCTGGACATTCCGTGTTCTCCCTGTTAGGGCCCAGGCCGAGCCACTGTCTGCCAGGGTTTGGATTTGAGGGCACACTTCCCCTCCTCACAGACTTCAGAGAGGTGGTTCTGTGAGCTGTGTTGTCAGTGGTAGGGAAGGAGATGTGAATACCCTGAGTGGAGCCTCAGGCTGTGAAGGCTCAAAGTCCAGTGTTTTCCCCCATTGTATTATGAAACATCGAGGGCTGCAGATCTGAGGACCATCCCGGGAGTGCTCATGTTTTTACCTCCCGGGCTGTTTGCTGCATTTGTTTTTTTCAGTCATCCTCATCGTGGGCTATCCCCACGCTGTGCTCTTGTGAGCCATACTGCTGTGAACGTGGCACACACGCTTCTCCTTGCTCAGGCCTGAGGTGCAGCTGCTGGGCGGAGTGTAACCTGAGGCTCAGCTTCAGGATCACGCAGCAAGGCGGCATGCAGGCCCAGGACTGACGGGACTGGCTGAATGGCTGTGGCTGGAGCTGATGTGGGCACAATGATGTAACTGTGCAGTCTAACTCAGCTGGGGGCTGTCCTCAGTATCCTTGTGGAAGTGGTCCAACTGTAGCTGCGGTTTTCCCTGCTGGTGGATGGCCTCTGGGCTGCTTGGCAGGTCCTCAACTGACTTGCTGCCCAGGTCCTGCCTGTCCACCCTGCAGCATGGGCAGTTCCAGGAAGCTCCAAGATGGTACAGGAGGGATGTCGTCTCCAGAGTCGTTCTCAAGTCTGCCTTGGAGAGGCACAGGCACAGCTGCTGTGGTTCTTGTAAAAACTTTATGGCAGTCCAGAGGGAGCTCATTGGTGCTGATCATGCTGAGTGTCAGATGCCGGCACCTCCATAAGCCGCCCTTTGTGAGCGGCTCTGGGCGCTTTGGCTGTGAGCTGGCATTTCCTGACACCTTCACAAAAGCAGTGGCTGCGGCCCCCACTGCCCAGTCTGCCTCAGCAGTGGGCTCTGCGTGCAGATGGCCAGGACGCTGGGCAAGAGCATTGATCAGTAGGGGACTGCTGGGCACCATTGGGGGTCTCAGTATCCCAGCCCCTGCCTCCTGGGGCTGCCCAAATATTCCTCAGTCCAGGACCTTCCTGCCCATGGTCCTCTCGTCTCTGACTTTTCACGGGGATCCTCCTCACTCATCACATGACTTCTCAAGGACACTTGAATGGTCCCCAACCTTCCCCACCTGAGGGCACCAGGACCTCTGGTGTTGTCATCGCAGGTGACTCAGTCCTGATGCCTGTGAAGGCTCAAAGTCCAGTGTTTTCTGCCTTTATATTATGAAACATCAAGGGCTGCAGATCTGAGGACCATCCCGGAAGTGCTCATGTTTTTACCTCCTGGGGTGTTTGTTTTTTTCAATCATTGTCATTGTCCCTCTCATCCTCTATCCACTTCCTCTATCACTCTCTCCTCCCCCAACACAGCAGTGGTAACAGGCTGTGTGAGACCCAGAGGACCAGAGCTGTTGGAATCACAAGGGTGAGGTAGGACCAGGGAGGGGTCCCTCTTGCAGAACCTCCTTTATTTTAATTTTTTAATTTTTTTTAAAACAGAGTCTCACTTTGTTGCCTTGGGTAGTGTGCCGTGGCATCATAGCTCACAGTAACCTCAAACTCTTTGGCTCAAGAGATCCTCCTACCTCAGCCTCCCAAGTAGTTGGGACTGTACGTGCCCACCATGACGCTGGCTATTTTTAGAGATGGGGTTTCACTCTTGCTCAGGCTGATCTCAAACTCCTGAGCTTAGGCAATTTGCTCACCTTGGCCTCCCAGAGTGCTGGGATTACAGGTGTGAGCTACCATGCCTGGTCTGCAGCACCCCCTTTAGTCTGTACCAGCTACCCCCTTAGTCTTTGGGCTAGAGTAGGGGTCTACATTTGGGGTGGGGGAGAGGAGGGCCCTTGGCTCCAGCATGCTTCATGCCAGAGGGGGTTCTGCTCCCGGGTGGGCATGGTTGAGTGGGGGAAAACCAGGTTTGGTCACTTGGGAGGCTGTGTTGAGGGATAGCAGTGCAGGGCTGGAGCCCCCTGCCTTCGTCCCACACTTGCACCTGTGCGGGGGACCTGCCTGGGTCAGATTGTCTTAGCCAGAGCTGTGGCCAGGCCCAGAGAGGTGCAGCCTCCCTCACACTGTGTGGTGCAAAAAGTTTCAAAAAAAGATTGAGCAGAACAAAGAGCACCTGCATGGCCACACCCACTGTCAACAGTTTTGGCAAAATCACCGTGTCTGTTTGACACATCACGAATGTGCCTGTGTGTTTTTTGCAGAATGCTGCAAAGCTAGCAGCAGATACCAGGACTCTGTAAACAGTTCAGCATCTCCTCAAGTGTGAATAGTCCATTAGAGAATAAGTCAGTGAACACGTGCATAAATCCAAGAAACAGGCATCAGGACTGAGTCACCTGTGATGACAACAGCAGAGGTCCTGGTGCCCTCAGGAGGGGAAGGTTGGGGACAGTGTCCTTGAGAAGTCATGTGGGAAGTGAGGAGAGTCCCCATGAAAGGCCAGAAAAGAGAGGACCATGGGCAGGGAAGCTTTGGACTGAGGAATATTTGGGCAGCCCCAGGAGGCAGGGGCTGGGCGGGCAGGTGTGGGGAGACTTATTTGACAGAATTCAGTGCCTGTTCATGATAAGAATACTGACTTGGAGTACACCTCACATGACAGAAGACACTTATGTGACAAACTCACAACCAGCATCATACTTACTGGTGAAATGCTGGAGGCTTTTCTGCTCAGATCACAGACATGGGTATCAGGGACGCAGGTGTCTGCTGTCACCTCTGCTGCACAGTGTTGCGCTGGGGTTTATCCAGAAATTAGTTAAGATAAAGAAAGACCACATAATGGACACACAGACTGGAAGAGAAGTGATATTTTCCCCCATTTATATGATTTATAGATGGATAATTCTCAGGAATCCACAAAAAATGAGAGCCAATAAATGAATTTGGCAAGGCAGCAGGACACTAAATAACATAGGAAGATCTATTGTGTCTTTCTCTACACGAGCAGCTAATCATCCAGAACTGAAATTTTAAAAGACCCATTTATAATCACATCAAACAGAAGAAATACTCAGTGTTAAATTTAACAAAAGAAGAGCCAGGCACGGTGGCTTAAGCCTGTAATCCCAGCACTCTGGAAGGCTAAGGCGGGTGGATTGCTGGAGCTCAGGAGTTCGAAGCCACCCTGAGCAAGAGTGAAGTCTTGTTTCTACTAAAAATAGAAAAATTAGCTGGGTGTTGTGGTGGGCACCAGCTACTCAGGAGGCTGAGGCAAGAGGATCGCTTGAGCTCCAAACTTTGAGATTGCTGTGAGCTATGATGCCACAGCACTCTACCAAGGGTGACAGAGTGAGATCCTGTCTCAAAGAAAAAAAATTAACAAAAGAAATGCAAGACACAAGATTTGCACACTGAGACTACAGCACCACTGAGAGGTGGATGTGAAGATGTCCCACATCATGGGTCACAAGAAGGACACAGTTGACACAGTGACATCCAAAGCCACCTCTGTTGAGCTCCATCTGATGAAATTTTTTTTTTTTTGAGACAGACTCTTACTTTGTCACCCTTGGTAGAGTGGTAGGACATCACAGCTCACAGCAACCTCAAACTCTTGGGCTCAAGCAATTCTCTTGCCTCAGTCTCCTGAGTAGCTGGGACTACAGGAGCCCACCACTATTTTTAGAGATGGGGTCTTGCTCTTGCTCAGGGTGGTCTCGAACCCATGAGCTCAGGCAATCCACCTGCCTTGGCCTCCCAGAGTGCAAGGATTACAGGCGTGAGCCCCTGCGCCAGGCCAGCTCATGAAATTTTTTGATGTGTGTGCAGAAATTGACAAGCTGACCCTGAAATTTATTGCAATTTGCAAGGGATCCAAGTTAGTCAAAATAATCTTGAAAAGAAGAATAAAGCTGGGGAACTTCCACTTCCCGAGTTTCTGAGCCATACTAAGAGGGTCGGCTCCCGTGACTGGGTGCCAGCCTGGCTATCCTGGAGCACCTGACATCTGCCATGTCGGCTCCTTCCTGTGCCACCCACTTCGTTTTTCACCCCCAACTTGCCTGTGGGCTGGGGTTGGTGCACAGGACACCCTCCAAGGGCACACATGGCTGCTGTCGTCCCCCGTATGGGTCACACCTGCTGTCTGGCTGTGCGGTTTCAGATTCTCATTACTGTACATCCAGCAGTTTCACCCCCTTGGTGGTTCTTGCCTAAATCACTGGGTTTGCCAATGGTCTCTTCTAGAACTTTGGTGGCTTTATTACAGAATTGTCTCTACCAGGGGCAAAACCCCATCTTCAAGCACTTCAGCAAATCAGTAGGAGTCCAGCATGGGCTCAGGGAAGGGACGTTGGGGAGTGGCCCCGGCTGACCAGAGCCGATCCAGAGGTAGGGCTGGTGGGGCTGACTGGGTCTGGCTCAGCGGCTTTATAAGCCCTCACCACCACATGCAGGTAGAACAAGGCAGGGGGTAGCTTGGCCCAGGACCTTTCAGCCATAAATCAGCGTGTCATGGGGTCATGGGGTCTTGCTCCAGCCTCTCGCTGTTTTGTCACCCGTGGTAGGTCTGACTAGTCATCTTACATGGCAATGCCCTCTTGAGAGTTGTCCAAGCCTCAGGCAATGAGAGGGCCCAGGCCCAGGGGACCACACTGAGAGCTACAGCCCATTCACATCTCAGCTTCTGAGGCCCCCAGGGGACGACGGGCATGGCCAGGTGGGTGAAGGCATCTGCAGCCCCATTGTGGGCCCTGCCCTGCTCCTGGCTGTGGAATGCTCTGTCTGGGGCATGGCTGGGAGTAACACCCTGGCCTGCCCCTGCCCGCCATCTGCCCCGCCCTGTTGTCTGCCCCTCCTGGTCCCTGGGGTGAGGGCACAGTGGCCACCTCACTGCCTTGTGGCTGGTGGGTCCTCCCACATCTGTGCTGCAGCCTGAGAGCCGCCCAGATGGGAACTGCTTCCAGCCCAAGTGTGCCTGTCACACACCTGAGACACTTGGGGGAACCATAGCTCAGGAAATTATCAGGTGACCTTGTGATGCTGATGAAGAAAAGATGGTGAAGAGGGAAAGTTCAAAGATCAGAGTCACCGTTTCCCTCTGAGACCACCCCGGGGTGGTCTGGAAGGTGTGTCACAGGGGTTTGACCCTGACTCACAGGGCTGAGGTCCTCCTGGGGCCTCCATGAGGGAAGAGGGGGGTCATGGTAGGGGCGGTAGCTGCTGCCTCCCGAGTTCTGGATCTGCAGGTTGAATGGTGGGTCCTTTCAAGAGGAGGGAAAGGCAGAGAAGAGGCTCAGAAAGGTGCAGATGGACAGATGGACACAGAGAGGGGAGTGTTACAGCCATAGCCCAGGACACCAAGGTTGCCAGTGGCCACCAGCAGCCAAGAAGCAGGGAGGAAGGTGTGTGGCTGGCCCTGCTGACACTTTGATGTCAGCCCTTGGCCTCTAGAGCTGAGAGGGGAAAAAACTCTGTAGTCTAGGGCCCGAGTCTGGGGCTACTTTTTAGCCCCAGGAGGCAGGTGTCGGGTTGGGGAAGCTGTGTTTCTCTGGCTGAGCTGACGGTCAGTGTCCTCGTGGGGCTAGGGTCACCATGGACCTCGCCCTGGTGGCATGTCCCTCATGGGGACACTGAGGTCCACAGAGACATGGTGTGCTGAGATCATAGGATTCTGAGGTCCCCTCGGCCCATCTTAGTTGCTCTGTAAAGAGTCAGGGTGCCCCTGTGCCCCTGTAATGCACACAACTTAAGGAGTTAAGACAAAGACCAGGGCTCAGCAGAGATACAGCATGTCCTCCCCCAGGAGCTCCCCGTGCCCTCCCTCCCTACAGGGAGCCGCCCTCCGGGTACTCAGTTCTCAGCCTGGCTCCATCTGGTGCCTCTGACTTACACAAGAGTTGCCACCCTGTCCAGTGTGGCACTGAGCAGAAATGGAGGGAAGGGATGCCTGCATCTGCCAGCAAAGCTTCTGTCTTTCCTGCCAGGTGTGACGAATGCTGTGGACCTTATTCCCTTTATTAGGTTGAAGAAATTCCCTTCTATTCCTAATTTGCTGAGCTTTTATCATGACTAGTGCCCAGTGTTTTTTTTTTTTTTTTTTTTTTTAGTGTCCAGTTTTGTGTGATGTTATTTCCTGCACCTGTTGATATGTCAGTATGACTTTTCTATGGTTTGTTTTTCAAATTTCAATTCAGTCTCTCCTTTCTAATTGTCAGATGCCATCCACGATTGCCCAGCACAGCGTGTAACTCTTTACATGTGTGTTGCTGATTCAGTCTGCTGATATTTTGGCTGAGTTTCCTTTCTGGCCTGTAACTGGTGGGGCGGATTGGCTTTTTTCTTGCCCTGCCTCTCTGGTTTTGCTATCAGGGTGATGCTGGCCTGGGAAGTGCTCCCTCCTCTTCTATTTTGTGGAAGAGACTGTAGAATTGGTGTTATTTCTTCCTTAAATGTTTGGTGAAATTCACTGGTAAGACCATCTGGGTGTGGACGTTTCTTCTTTGTATGTTCAACTACAAATTCACTTTCTTTCTCAGTTACAGAGCTGCTCAGTATCTATGACAGTTTGGGTGAATTTTGGTTCCTTGAATTTTGAGGAATTGGTCCTCTTTTCTAGGTAGTCAGATTTATGTGTATAGAGGGAGGGGCTTGTGCCGTGGCTCTGCGTGGGTTCAGGGAAGCCTGGGCCTGGAGGTGCTTGCCACAGTAAGGGCAGAGTCAGAGGAAGCTGGAGATGAAGCTGCCTCTTGTTCCCATCCCATGGTTAAGATGGTGGGTACATAGGTTTTCTGTGGCTTCTGTAACAAATTAAACCAACTGGGCAGCTTAAAACAACAGAAATGTGTCCTATCACAGTCCAGGGGCCCAGAAGTCTCAGGTCCAGGTGTGGCAGGGCCAAGGCCCCTTCTGGGCTCTCCAGGGCCCTTCCCATCTTCAGCAGGGGCTCAAGCATCCCGTGACTGGGGACTGGCTCACTCCAGTCTCTGCTCCATCATGAACTTTTGTGTCTGTGTCCCCTCCTCTGTCTCTTCCCAGGACACCTGCTGTTGGACTCAAGGTCTGCCCTGACCACAGTGAGCTCTTGTCAAGGTCCTGTATTTCATGTCTCCAGAGATCCTTTCCATATAAGGTAGCATTCACAGGTTCTAGGGTTAGGACATGGATGTACCTTTCTGGAGTCCCCTATTCCCACACCACGATGAGTCCTCAGACCCCAGCCCAGCTCCCCTGCTGCCCAACCCTGTGGGCAGCTCAGGCCTCTCTCTGGGTCACTCCAGGTGTGGGCTGCACACGGCCCACAGCAGAGCAGGGGGTGCCCCCACCTACCCTCAGGTTGGTCCCACAGACCCTATAAAGGTGGGAGAGGGCAGCTCTTGAGCCCAGGGGGACTTGCTGGTTCATGGCTCAGAGGCCAGGCTAGAGCAGCTGGGGGTCAATATAGCTGGTGAATTAATCTGCCAAGTTCCTCAATGCCTGCTCCAGCTCAGCGTGTTTGCCCATTACCCACCATTGAGTTATCTCTTGATGATCACTGCAGGGGATGCCGTGGGGCAGTAGGGCTCCCATTGTGACATTGAGAGAGGGGACACAGGTATCTGGGCTCCGTGCTGTTGCACCTATAAACTGGGCACCGCAAGCCTGGGGCAAGCCTTGTGAATGTCTCTCATGAGGGCCCAGGCCCTGCCCGGCTGTACGGCCCTGCAGGCTGGTCTCAGCTCTTGCCAGCAATGAGCATGGCCCCGATCAGGATTCTGGGCACAAATGTGGGCATTTTGTTCTTCTGAACAGCCTGGATCAGTCCTGGGCTTGGGCTGTCGGCACAGCTGTGGCGCCTGAGGCCGACAGGTGATGGGCCAGCTGTCCCTGCCAGGGCTCCCAGGCTAGGCTTTAACCCTCTCCTGGCAGGCACCCCCACTCATGGTGGAGGGCAGTGCCCAGGCTAGTGCTGGAACTCCTTACTTTCCCTGGCCCCCTCCCTGACAACTGCCCCAGGACACATTTACATCCTGCTCCTGGGACAGCTGTGCCCAAGGACCCAGGCACTGACCCCAGCCCCTGTCAGAGGCCCTGCCAAGTCCAGGAGCGTCCAGCTCTGGATGAGGAGGAAGAGGGCCTTGAGGTCTATGTGGCCACCCTTCTCCTGTGCTCTGGGCTCAGCATTCAGTGCTGGCTGGGGACAGAAGGGAGAAAGCTGAGGAATGCTGCCACCTGGAGGTCCTTCAGGCTTGGCCACTGCTCTCTAGCACTCAGGGGCGATCAAGCTCCCTGCTGGGTCCTCCTGCCTAGAGCCCATAGACTGGCAGCCCCCAACACCCAGCTCTGTCCTACCAGTGGCAGGGCCTTGGGGGGCTGAGGGCTCATCTAAGCTCTGCCCAAGGCAGGGCTGGGGTTGCCTCACAGACTCCACCGCAATGCTGGGCAGGGGCTGGGGGACCTGTGGTTGGATGGTGTCCTCCTTTAGGGCCGTGGGTACTGGGCATCTCTGTGAAGGGTTGCAGGGAGGCAGTGCAGCCTGCGAGGTGGGTCAGAATGATACCCCTACAAGGCATCACAGTCTCCTTGGAGGAGGCATCGCATCCCAGGGAGGTGGACCTTCCTTTGAAGGTGTTCCTCCCAGATGTTCTGTGGGCTGCTGGACTCCTATGTTTCTGTTTCTATAAAGAAAAGACCTGAGCCCCTCTCTAAGGCTGGATATTCAATGTTTCAAGCCTGGTGGGCCCACTGGGCAGGGGCTTGAGCTTTGAGGTCCTGGCAGGCTGCTCCGGCAGATGAGGTTCAGGGCATAGCAGGCGTGGTCACTCCTGGGGCAGAGGGCCAAGGCCTGGGTGCCTCATGTCCATTTCCAAGGTATTTCACCATCCACACAATTTACACACTGCGTGCACCTGTGTGCCCCTATGGCGCCCCCCCCCCCAGCAGAATGCCTCCACAAGGCACATACAGCGAACAGCCCCTCACTTCACCTGCACCTCACAAGCCTGCCCTGTGTTGTCTCTGGCCTTGGTGGATGTTCCCCCGGGGTCCTGCAGGAAGCCCTGAATGTCCACCACAGGCTACCCAAGCCCCACTAACCGGCCTATTACCCTCTAAGCCTCTACTTACCTGGTCCCAGGGAGGGCAGAAAAGGGATCGGGGTGACTCCTTCCATTCCGTTGGTGTCCCCATCACTCAGCACCTTGGGGCAGGGTGAGGGAAAGAAACAAAAGAGAACCAGTCTTGGCTGTTGTGTTTCAAAAGATCGACACTTTGACGGCTGCTGGAGGTGGAGGCTGGGGCCCTGCTCTCTGCTGGGCGGTGGCTGCCCTATCCTCTTCCTCTGCTGGCCAGGACAAAGTCTCCCTCTGCAAGGAGCTTCAGGGGCTCGCCGAAGTCTCCACTAGTGATGAAAAGTGGGTTCCCCCAAAGCCCTTTGTGCACAGGGCAGGGCTGGGGAGGCATAACTCAGATTTGGGCCTGATGTTGGGCTACGCGTTCTAACCCTGGCCTGGGGGTTCCGATTCGGGGCAGAGTGAGGGTCCTTAAGTGTATCTGTTAAGACCTTAATTCCAAAGGTCACATTCTGAGGCTCTTTGTGGACATGAATTTTGGGGACATGGTTCGGGTTGGTTCAGCAGCATCATTCTGGGGTCATTGCTGACCTCCAGACCCTCCTGAGTAGAGCTGACATCCCAGGGAGGGGACAGATGGGCCCTGGGACGTCTGCCCAGAGACTAAGTGGGCAGACATGCTGGAGGGTGGCTGAACAGACTTGGGTGATGGTGGTACCCTGGGCAATGCTGGTGGGGCTTGCCCACTGAACTTGGGACTGTGCTGTCTGTCTCAGCTGGACAGGGCTGTGAAAGGGGCATGATGAGGACGGAGTCCGCCTGCAGCTGCTCGTCTGCACAATGGGATGGGGCAGTGGCCGGGACACAGTTGGCTCCTGATAACATGCTAGTGGGATTTCATATTTTTTCTAGAAGAATTGTGTGAGTGTGAAAATTGAGTGGGGAGGTGAAGGCCACTTGAGCCCACCCTTTAAAGGAACAAGGCATTTTCTTCCTCCTTTTTCCTCATGTGGCCCAGACAGCTGGCTCCTTAAATATTAATCAGGGCCATTGAGATGCAAATGTGTGCCTGCCACAGAGGGCCCAGCTGCAGCTGGCATGGGTGCCCCCACACCCAGGTGCAGCCCCAGCAGAGCCAGCCTGAAGAGGCGCTCACGGGTGACCTTCCCCAGGGACAAATGGGTGCATTTACTCCTTGACAACAGGAAGGACGGTGTGGGTCTCCCCTGTCTTGGCGACTCTGGTCACAGCTTTCCTGGCTTTTGCAGGCCCTTAAAACAAAATGTCCCAGATTGGCAGGCAACTTAGGCCTGCCCAGCGCCCTGGAAGCCATAAGTCTGGGGAAACGCTCAGTCTGCGCTGAGTTCCCACCTTGACTTAAGCTGCACCGCCAACGGGATGCGTGGCAGGGGCAGAGGGAAGGGGCGCCCAGTGTAAGTGGCCCTGCTGTTTCTTAAAGAACATAGAGAACAGAAAACATTTCCAAAGAGCAGAAAGGTGGGGCGGGGGGGGGGGGGGGCAGATGCCACAAGCAAAGGAAAACACAATCTGTAGGAGCACAAACACAGGAGGAACAGGTACTTGAGTCTTGGGGGACCCAGCCAGATCTCATTTTTCTCTCCAATTCCATATGTGTTCCTGCAGGGACAATCCCAGCTCAACACTCTTCATCATAACCCCACTGGGAACAGTGGGGCCTGACCCCACCATTACAGCATAGATTTTCTGATTAAAACAACTTTGCCATGAACCAGAACACATGTAAAAAGTACAAATGTAAGTGTGAGCCCACTTGCACAACCCGCACAAAGTGTCAGCGTGAAGAATGGAAAGCCCGGGTCCAGCAAGTGCTCCCCCACGTGGTGCCGTCCTGCCAGCTGTGACCCTTCAGTGCTTTGCTCACCACGTTCTCCACGTAGACGTGGCCTGCTGACCCCCTCTGTAGGCAGGCCACAGTTCCCCTGTCCATGCCACTCTGATGGATCCGTGGCTGTGGGCACCTTTGTCTCTGGGCTCCGGAGGTCTGTGCCCCGGCACCTATTCACCTGCTGATGCTGCCGACTCACACTCTGTCGCTTTTCTGTTGCTCTGTGTCTGTCTGCGTCAGCACTCGGCATGCACAGGCTTACTTACTCTAGCCTGCTGTGGGTTTCCAGTGTTTTCTCCCTAGTCACTGTCACTGAGGTGCCAGTGGTGGCGTGTGCCTGCCTGTGACAACAGGTCGCCCACATCTCTCCACCTGTGCTCTGTGTGAAGCTGCATAGGGGAAGCTTGAAACCAGACAGGCATGCCTAGAGTGTTTGGATCATGGAAATTCAAAAACACTGCGGTCAGGGTTCATCCAGAGAGCCACTGGTGATTTATGTAAATAAAATGCACCTATTTTAAGTGTACATCCTGATGGTTTTAACAAGTGTGCACCCCAAGGCACTGACCTGGCATATCTCTCCATCTGGTCCCTGTTCCACTTCCCAGTCAGCTGGTTCCAGGTAACTGTCAGCCTGTTTGCTGTCACTATAGTTGAGACTTTTTCCTTCCCTAATGTTCTGTATAAGTGGAATCATAATGTGTTCTCCTGTCTCTGTATCTACAACTGAGCATAAGCTTTCTGAGGCTCAAACAATGTTGTGTGTCAGTGGTCTGGCCTGATGATTGCTGAGGACAACCCATTCTCCCGCAGAGGGACACCAGGGCTGTTCCCACTTTGGGGGCTATTCCGTAGGATAAATATATCTGTAAATATTGTTTTCAGACCTTTGTGTTTTCACCTCTCCCAGGTTTGGGGAATGGCTGGGCCATACGTTCAATGTTTTCAGAAACTGCCAGACTTTCCAGAGTGGTTATGTCTTTTATGTTCTGATCAGCTGTGTGTGGGGTTCTCACTTCCTATATTTTTTGGAAAAGCATGCGTAGGATGATACATTTCTTTATGAAATATTGAATAGAATTCACCAGCGATGATTTCTTCACCTAAAGTTTTGTGGGAAAGTGTTAGATCACGAATTCAGTTCCTTTAATTGTTACGGACTCCTTGGAGTTTGCTCTTTTTTCACGAGGGTTATGGTTCGTCAGTTTTAGTAATCTGTGCCTTTCATGGAATTTGTTTCACATAGTCTAAGATGTGGCACCTGTTTGGATAATAGTCCTTTATTATCCTTGCAGTGTCTCTGATCTGTCTCCTCTCTTCTCTTGAGATGGCAATTTGTGTTTTCTCTCCCTTTTGCTAGATCATTGCACCTGGAGGTATATCCATTTTGTCTGTATTTTCAGAGCCAGATGGGGTTTTGATGATTTTGTTCTTTGCTGTTCTGTCCTGAGCGGGTCCTGGTCCCATACAAGGTCTTTGGTGAGTGATTGGTCTAAGAAGCAGGTTCCCTCCCAGCTTGTGAGCACTGGGCTAGCTCTTGGGGCCTTTTCTTTCCTTTTTTAAAAATTGAGACAGTCTCTCTTTGTCATCCTCGGTAAAGTGCCATGGCATCTCAGCTCACAGCAACCTTAAGCTCTTGGGCTCAAGCAATTGTCTCGCCTCAGCCTCCCTAGTAGCCGGGACTACAGGCACCAGCCACAATCCCTGGCTATATTTTTTAGTGGGGGGAGTTTTAGCAGGCCAGGGCCGGGTTTGAACACACCAGCCCCAGAGCATGTGGCCAGCGCCCTAACCACTGAACTACAGGCACCCAACCCCTTTTCTTTCCTTACACCTTCTCTTCTCTTTCTTTCTTTTTGGTTCAGATAAAAGAGTTTTGTTGATATTTCACCGAACATTTCTCCAAGATTGAACTGACGGGTGTACCATGGTGAGGCTTTTGAGGGAGCTTCCAGGTTAGGAAAAGGTGCTCGAGAGGAGGGGCCCAGTCGGAGCCAGCATGGTAGGACTGCAGAGGATGTGAGACACTGCCCATCAGCAAGTGTGTTTTGAGCCACTGACCAGTGACAGCCAGGCAGTCTTGTGACATGCCTCTGGACACCAGGATGGGCTTTAAAGCTGTAAAGTTTGGACCTGGGTAAGTGCAGCCCACACTGCATGAGTGCAGACACACAGCTGGTTAGCCCAGGCAGAGCCAAGCAGTTGCACAACTCCCAGAAGAGGGGCTGATGCTGGGTGAACCCCAGGTGAGCGGTGGGTGTCTCAGCTCACAGTTGTTAGGGGGATGCTGTCTAGATGGCAACAGGCCCAAGAACCACAGCACAGGTCGTGGCTGTGTTCATATGGGTACTTGTTTATCTGTGATAGCCGTCTCTGGGTCATCCCTCAGAAGGAATGTGTGGTCACTGCTGGCTCTGGACATCCACCTTCGGCCAAGCAGCGAACCACTGCCAAGTGGTTGGCTCATGCATCAGCCTTCTGCATACCTGGCCCTGTGAACTCAGTAGGGCTGTGACAAAGCACTTTAAGTCCAAGACCCTCCCCATGTACCCTGGGGTCTTGGTGATGGGAGGGCCTCTGGGCTGGGAGGTCCAGGATCTCAAGACACTCAGGCCATTTTGTTTTGCTCTGATGTATTTTAACAAATTGAGGTGAAGTTCACATTAATATAAAATTAACCATTTTAAATTCAGTTAATTCGATGGCATGTAGCATATTCACATGCTCTGCAACCATCATTCCATCAATTCCAGATGCTTTTATTCCCTCAAAAGGAAACTCATGGCTTGGCACTGGTACCTCAGTGGGTAGGGCACCAGCCACATACACCAGGGCTGGCAGGTTTGAACACAGCCTGGGCCTGCTAAACTAACAATGACAACTACAACAAAAAAATAGCCAGGTGTTGTGGTGGGTGTCTGTAGTCCCAGCTACTTGGGAGGCTGAGGTAAGAGAATCGCTTTAAGCCCAAGAGTTTGAGTTGCTGTGAGCTATGATGCCACAGTACTCTATAGGAGGGTGATACAGTGTAACTCTGTTTCAAAAAAAAGAAAGAAACTCAGTATTTATTGCCAGTCATGCCCCGTCCCTCTTCCTCCCTCCCAGGCAGGCAGCCACTGCCCGCCTTCTGCCCAGGGCTTTGCCAGTTCTTGACAATTTCAGGAGTGTCCAACCTGGGTCCATGGGCTGCCTGTGGCCCAAGACACAATGGTAAACTTACTTAAATCATTGACATCTTTTCTTGCTGGGTTCTCAAGTGCGAACTTTGTAGGTGACAACATCATGTTGCAAGGCCACATAACATAAACATCCGTACACTCCCACTATTTGTACACATGCCCAGCTTCAGTTTTACGGTGTGCAGTTTCCGGTGTGTTATCTTCCAAGGGCAGACTGTGGAATTGACACCATCTGATATTACATATGCTTGTGGTGACTTGGCGAAGTGGCAAATGACAATATTTCAACCTACCATTGCAATGTTAGGCATTTAATGTTATTTAGCAGTCAAGTGAGCATTCTTATTTGATTAGTAAGGTTTCCAGCCCAGTATCAGCAGTGATAGGTGGAAGGGCCCAAACCTTGCTATCTATTTCCCTGTCAATTAATTTTCTTTTTTTTATTATTAAATCATAGCTGTGTACATTAATGTGATCATGGGGCACCATACACTGGCTTTATAGACCGTTTGACACATTTTCATCACACTGGTTAACATAGCCTTCCTGGCATTTTCTTAGTTATTGTGTTAAGACGTTTACATTCTACATTTACTAGGTTTCACATATACCCTTGTAAGATGCACCACAGGTGTAATCCCACCAATCACCCTCCCTCTGCCCACCTCCCCCACTTCCCCTCCCTTTTCCCTTTCCCCTATTCTTAGGTTATAACTGGGTTATAGTTTTCATGTGGAAGCCATAAATTAGTTTCATAGTAGGGCTGAGAACATTGGATACTTTT